>JABGLZ010000757.1:14087-34727 GCA_014705045.1 Colletotrichum theobromicola | reverse complement strand
GTTGAAACCTTTTACTCCTGTTTTTTTTTTTTCATGCTTCAAAAAGCCCATGCTAACATGCTTCAGATTCCATGACCATCAGATGATTATTAGTAGGAAGGATGCTTTCGGCACAGAGCTGTTGAGTCTGCCATTCAAGAGGGACGAGCTTGAGGCTATTCTTGAGGAGATGGTCGTATAAATCCACTATTCGGTCTATATAAGTTACTCACAAAGCATGAGAGAGAGGCGCATAGCTTAGGAGTCTGGACACGGTGTTCAAGGGGGAGACCAAGTTCACAAGGGTGCATCACATATGGAGAGTCAATAAATGAAAAGCAACAATGTTCACATCAGTAATGTGCGTCAAAATCAGGGCATTGCATTCATGAAATCATTATCCTCTTTGGGGATGCTCTAAAAGTCTTTTGTATAGCCCACTCACCCGTACCGGTCCCCCGAAACGCCATCCCATGCTCTTCACACTCCAATGCTTTTGACACACGTCCAGAGGACCACCGGCACAATGACATTATCGTTTCCTCCTGTGAGGACTGCCTCAGTCAAGCTCGCCATGCTTGCACAGAAGCCTGCGTTGCGCGCTGAGGATGGCCAGGGTACCTGCTGCTCAGTTGCAACGGGCCAGCCTCCGACTCTCAGCCAGGTGGTAGCGGCCATGAGACCAAGGAAAACTGCTGCCGCAAAGGCGACACTGCCCTCTAAACTCTTTCCGCCACCCCAAACCCATTTTCTATGGCCAAACCGGCGCCCGATGAGGGATGCTGCTGCGTCGCCTAGGCCAACGCAGATGACTCCCGCTACCATGCTCACCTCGCGCGTCGGCACCTCCCAACCAGTCAAGTAGCCACTGCCACTACGGGGAAGGGTAGCTAAAGACAGCCAGAGAGGGATAGCACAGCCGATGAGGAGAAAGATGTGGGAGATGACAACTGGTCCTTTGTGGTCTCTACCGTCGACGTAGGGAGTCAGGAAAGACGCGATCGGCCTCGACAGGGGCGGAAGCTGGCTTGCTCGGAGCAAGTCGAGAATGAGGAAGATGGCTAGAACCAAGATCAACGCTAGACCAGCGTACACAGGGTCGACAAAGGTGGCCGGGAGAAACATGCCCACCATCATGAAATGGAAGACCTTGCGCCGGGTGTCGACCTCGTACTTTGGGTCCAGGCGAATGACAATCGTCAAGCCGATGACTACGATCATCAACCAGTATGCGCTCATGAGAAGCCGAGTGTTGGCTTCTCCAAAGTCAGAGTATCGAACATGCTGGACCCAGCCTTCGTGACATGCTGCCTTGCCGTCCTCGTCCGGACGCGAAGGCAAACAAATCCATCTCTCTAGGTTGGCGCTCACCACCTTGAACCTGAACCATGGAAGCTCGCCGAGCAGGTATCCCAAGGCCCAGCCAACGGGCTCATTGCCTTGTAGGGCATACCTGCTGATGTACTCTCGCACAGGGACCAGGATGATGGAGACAATGCTGGCGTAGACGTAGGCGGCGTACGTCCACTTCCTCATGGTCGCCTGAGCCTCCGTGAGCTTAAAAAACTGACGGACTGTGGTCGAGGCGGTGCGCTTTCTGCGACCAGCGGACGTGTGCGTCAGAGATCTCCGTGGACGTGGCCGCTGCAACACGTGAGGGAACGTATTCCTGCGACTAATCGCGGAGCCATCTGGCGAGTCCGGAGAGTTGTCGGAATGCAGGCCGTCACCTTTCCGGTCTGTCTGCGATGGCATGTCAGCGACACCGAAGGTTCTGACCCTGAGCGGTTTCGAGAAGGGCCCGTCGATTTCGTCTTCGGAGTCTCCAGCTTCTGACGCCGTCTCTTCCAACGAGGAGCCCAACAGCTCATGCTTGAAGCGCCTCATTGAGAGTCCCTCTGAGAGAAACCCAAAGAAGGACTGTTTCTTCGACGGCGAAACCACGCGTCTGAAGCGCAGCCTTGGAACCCTAGCCAAGGCGATTCCCCACCGAACCACAGGTCCGCAAACGACAAGTACGCCAACACCGCCTCCCCAGAGCAGCGCTTGAAGGATCGTGGCTTGAGGCGAGTGAGCAAGCAGGAGCACGTTGATCAAGGCAATCGAAAGCAGCTGCAATTCAGCCGTGAGTAAGCTGGTCGTCGTGAGATAATGCAACACCATGAGCAAGGTCTGATGCAATGGGTAAAGAAGAAGAGCGGTCTCGAGGTGGACGCTTGGTCGCGCTGCTTCCGCAGAGACCGGGGAATGTTGCGCCAGCCATAATGGCATGCATGATATAACCCATTGAAGTGGGTTGATCACTTCGTGAGCTCGTGCCGTAGGAATTAAGTACTTGGGTATCGAAGAGATGCCGAGAATAATATTGGGAAGAATCACTGCTTCGTTATCGGGGGAAATTAGGAGAGACACTAGTAATGTGATCGAAGGCGGGTAGAGGATAGGCGCAGGGTCGAAGATTGTCGGAACTGCGATTGGTGACTTGTTGGATGAACTTTTGTGTCGGATTAACCATGCGACGAGTCGGATAGGGTAGAGAAGCATGAGCGACGTGACTAACGTAGCAAGGAAGCGCAGATCTATGCAGGGTCAGTTTAACGTCCGATAACACGAGGGGACCATCGCATACCTTGGCTCCAGGCGGAGAGGATAGGTTTGACCTCGGGGTTGATGCGAACAACGGCGAAAAGTGAGCCCACAATGATGAACTCGGATACTCGCCGGATAAGCTCCTTGGTACGGCGGTAGTTGCGATCCTCCCAGAACCTAGGTGTCTCAGCCCTTTGAGTTTGTCGCTTTACTGCATCGTCGTCGTCCTGGTTCTCTGGGGAAAGCAGCGGCGTCGATGCGCCAGATATGATCTCATTGCGACCCCTCAGCCCCTTGTGGAGGCGGACCTTGGGGGCCGGGAGACCCTTGAGGAAGTGCTCATCGTCGGCTTCTGTGCCGCTATCGCTACCCTGCGACGAGTCCTTGGTGAAGGAAGGGAAGGGAGACGGTGTTCGACTGGACTCTGCAGAGGAATCCTTGGGCGGTGTGGACGTCGGATTGGAAGGTCGTCGGTATACTATGCGATGGGCAGGATGAGGAAGCTCGGTGTTGAGGTGGTGGTAGGGGTGGGGAGAGCGACTAAGGGTTCGGAGTTCATCCTTGTCTTCTGTATCGTGGCCGAAGAGAGCGTTCGGTGCGAGATGCTCGGGCATGGCGAAGCTATCGCATCGGAGAGTGCCGCGGGGGCAGCATCAATTCGAGAAAGACGAAGCCGACCTAGGCGTGGGCGTGGTGGAGTTGATTGACGGTAAGGTGGCCGTGGTGGTGCTAGGCAACATGAAAAGACGGATAGGAACGTGTGGTTGAGACGAGTATGCCGCTAAGGGAGAAGGTGCGGCTCGCAGGTCGCAAAGCGGAATCCGGCGGGCAGTCTCTCAGTAAGCTGTTGTTGATGTCGTCGTTGTTTTTTTCACACGTCAGACCACAGCGGGTTGAAACTGGAGGCGTGGAGGGGACAAGTTGGCGGCGACGAGGCGTTTGTGGGGAGAGAGCTCCATCACATGAAAGTGCCAAATTGGTGAGGTGAGGACCACTTCGAGCGACACTATGGACAGGCGCGTTGTCATTCTCCCGTCTGCCGCCAGACCAGTCCAGTGTTGGGAAGCCATCAGCCGCGCGGCCAGGGAGAGATGCGCCGACGCGACTGGCTGGGCGGGACAGCGACAGCGCTGTGCACGCCAATGACAGCCTGTGGAAGAGAGTGACAGCGGGCAGCCGGGCGCGGGAAGACAGGCTACCGCCGCGCGAAATCCCCACCGGAACCCAGTGGATGGGACACTGGGAGGGGGCACGGTGCACGGGCGAGCCACACATCACCATGAGGTAAGGTACAAACATCACCGCGGTGGCTCAGCGAATTCATTCCCTTGGCGCGCAGCCTCCTTCGCCCCGCGGCCCCCAGGCGGAAGCCGCGCAGAAGCTTACCTAACGCTCCGACACGGGACCGAACAGCAACCAAGAAGGCCGCTCCATGGTTATCGGGCAACTGCCTTACCTAACTCATCATGGTGCGATGCTGACGATACGTTACTTACGGTAGGCACCTACCTCAAGTGTGGCTGTTGTCAAGAGCAGAGTCAAGATTCAACAGACCCCAATCTCCATCTGGCTGCCAGATGAAGACACTCATGCGACACCATCCCAGACGCTGGTGACCTCATCTACAGTGTCCAGGCCGGCGCACACCCAATCGGCGACCGCAATGCGCCGGATATTGCGAATTCCAGCAGGCATTGCCCGGCCTTTTAGTAAACGGCACACAACAGAGTCGCCATCGCCATGTCATTTTCAAGTAATCGCACCACCAAAACAACGAGCACAGGCCAAGGGCCAGAAAGCATCATTCAGCCCTCCAAGAAACGGAAGAAAAACTCAATTGACCACGTCAGCCCAGCAGCCATGGCCATCTCGGCATCCGCCCGGTCTTGGCACCGATTCATCTGCCTCGAACTCGCGTCTGTCAAACCTTTTCAACCATGCTTTTTCCATGATAGAGCAGAGTCGAGGCCCAGCCCAGTCATCAGGGTTGGAACGTGGTGGACTGTTGACGAAATGGCGGCTCGAATATTGGATATCGTGGGGAGTTACTGTTGATCTTCCGAAGGTTCCCAGTGCTTCTTCCAATACTTCGAAAACTGGAGCTGGGCTGGGCAGTTGGCATCCCGCTGGACACCGCGGAGCCCGCCATTCTGACCCATACTGAACAAGGTACACTAGGGTGTACCTTACATGGTATCGGCTCATGACTTCAATATTCAATTCCCGTCGGCCGGTCGAAAGACCTCACCGTGATCGTCGCCATCGCATCGTCTTGTTGGCTTGCACAATCCGCCGAAAGTCGTCGCAAGCACGGCATGCATGCCAAAAATAACAGTCCATCGGAGCTGCAAGCCACAACACCAGATCGTGGGGCCGGGCCTGGTCGGTCGCTGAGCGTTTCCCAATCCGGAGCCCACCATCTTCAATTCTCTCCGTGGCCCGGCCAGTTACCGGTCGGGAGCTGCCTTCACTGCCTCAACATCTCGCCTCCCGCTAACGTAGCTCCGGGATGCTCTAGCGGGCCACGAAGCGTGCGTCGGCACCCACGAATCATCACCACCGAAGGCGAATAGGGTCGTCGTCCGGCCTTCGGCTGCTCGTCTTCGAATGCCCCATCCCAAGAGGAGGGGTCCTCATCCGTTTTCGTGAGAGGCCAAATCTCGTATCGCCTGGTCCCTGCAGCTTCTTGGGGATTGGCTGCCAGAGACTGGGGGTTACGCTGGAGAAACCGCAGCACAGGGCCGCTGCTCCAAACAGAGCATGGGCAAAAGAGAAAAAAGTCAAAAAAATACGAGAGGCTCTGTCAAAGACCCCCCAAAGGCCCCATCGTGACAGCTCCGGCGCATGCAGTTTGTACCCGTTTCTCGGTTTGATAGGGTGACAGTACACCCTCTGACGGCCGGCTCGCTGTTTCACAAGCACGCAAACAGAACGTCAAACGGGTCTGACGGGCTGGTTGACCCTACGCAGTACGGGCGGCTTCAGGTGCACAACGCTTCAAACGGCCAACCATCACAGCCACCTCCACGGGGGGACAAAGACCAGCCGCCGCTGTACTGACGCAGTGCTGTGGTACCCAGATCAGATGGATGCTTGTTGCCGCCATTGGGCTCTGGATAGTTGCACTTCGCCATTTGACGTGTTCCACGCCGGATTCAGGTACAAGGTGGCTGTTCAGGGGGGGAATAGACTCCCAATGTCGAAACACTCTTTCCTCCCTACGAGCCGAGACTGGGCTGATGAGGGCTTGAATGATGAGGCTCTATCTTGCAAAGGGCTGAGAAGAGAGACTAGGAAAAAGGCCGAGCGGCTTATGTCCCCTCCCACTCTCCCTCAGATCATGAGACTCAACGCCCGCACTGCGAAGCTGGGCCCGACCGACCGAGTGTTCATACATCGTAGTCAGCCTGCATGCAGTGACAGCGTGGACGAAGTCGCGACAAGCTGCAGGCAAGACCAAGAGCTTCAAGCCCAACCCCGGGCGTTCGCTAGGCGGCTGGGTGCAGGCCCCGAGAGTCAGCTCTTCAGGGAGCGCAACGCAAGCTGGAAACCAATTGGCCAGCGAAACCCCATGGTCTGACTGATCAACGAAACATCAAGTCTGCATGTGGCAGTGTGTGGAGGAGACGTGTTCACTCTGAGGCGGCGCAGAATGCTACAAGCCCGTCCATCTGAACATGGCACACCAGCACACCAGACGACTCGTATTGGCAGCACGGCGTCTCTCACCCGCGCTCGTCCAGCGAGCGAAATGTGTGGGACGTTTGGATCAGACTGACGATTCCTCAGCGCAGATACGAGATTCTTGTGTCTGATGTGTTTGGAGGCTCGCTGTAGTGATGTCACAACCCACTTGACGGGAGCGCCGGGCGTGAGCCAGTGGACTTAGACAGTGGACATGAGCAGCCGCCGCCGCCGTACCGTCGTGGTAAGGGCGGAAGGGCATGCCTAGCGCAGAGGGCACGCCCGAAGGAATCGAGGAAATATTGCCCACAAGGCCTCTCTTCAGAGTGCACTAGGACATCATTCCTGGCAAGAAAAAGAACAGTTCGATATCAAACTGGAACCGAGGACTGACGGCGGTGACGGTTGCTCGGTGGAAACCCATTCCAGCGTGCCAGTCGATCTCTGGGGCGCATACCGGCCTTCCCTGGCAAAACGGACGCCGTGCACAGGACGGGAGTTGATGAGTGATGGAAGATGTGGATGAAGTGATGAAATGGGAAGCTCAATATTTGGGCCACGGTGAAGGGGGGGTTGCACTGGGGCGATTGGGGCCTCTGCCGCGAGAAATCTGCAAGACTGTTGGCCGATTGTCCTCCTCCAGTAGCTCCCTTGTCGAGAGGAACAGGGGTGCAAACGGTGGCTCCGTGGCTCCGTCTGCGAGAAAAGAGCTATCCGTGGGCCATTGAGTAGGGGTGCGCAGCTGATGGGACGGATAGCTCGACCTGAGTTGGGCCGACAAGACAGGGGTACGTCGCCGGCGCGGCGAAACAGGGAATCTTGATATGCATAGCACAAAGATTCTTCCCCCAGCCGTCTGGATAGACGGCAGCGCGCAGCAAGTGTGCAGGCTGCCTGGGACGATCTTCAACAGGTTTAAACGCCAATCCCCTCGCTCACTCTCGCCTCTCGCGCCCTTTCCATCTGATCCCCCATCTTGTCTCTCGCCATCCTCTCGCTCGATTGCTCCGTCTGCCGGCACCTGCGTTTGTTGTTGATTTGTTTACCACTCTCGCTCGTATACACCATTGCCGACACGTCTGTACTATTCACAACACATCGCCACCCGATCGTGCCGCCTATCAAGCCGTATCAACAGCCTGCTCATCTCGACTCATTCCTCAGTCCGGGCCTCGTGAGATTGCCGGACCAGCACGCCAATCTGCGTACATACCTTCCAGAAGACTCAAGCCCTTGTCAGACACCGGGTTTTTTTGAGCTCAAATTTGAAGCGAGGCTCGCATTCGTCCACTCTAAAACGAATAAACACCAACGGCATAGTCTCATCCTCAAAAGTGAGCTAGTAGCGTGCCTCATCCACCTCAGCTAGCGTGCCGGGTCTTGAACAAGCCTTGGCCCTCTCAACCACCAGCCACCGATAAAGGGTCTCGGTCAGCCAGGTACCACCGCATATCGTTCTTTTTAGATCGTCTTTTGCCCCTCCCTCATACATCAAACGGAGGCCGCTTGGTGACCTACGGATATACAAAGCTCCCAAGCCACCTGGCTCGAGTCCACCATTCGGGTCTGCTTCCCCTCCTCCTCTCTTACATCTTTTTGCGTTTCGCCGCCATGCTGCAGTGAGGACGCTAAAAGAAGGCCCGCATCTTGTCACCGACTCTACCCTGCATACGTCCGAGTCCAATCATTGGACGTTCTCTTCCCTGTCGTTTCCGTCCTGCCGTCTTGGGCAGAACCTTCGGAACCTCTTCGTCCTCTCTTATAACAACCCCATATCGCCTCACGTCCCGGCTACCGGACTCCTCTCGCTACCATGGCCTCCGACACCAAGTACGACTCCCGCCTGGAAGAGGGACTGCTGCCTATCGACGAGAAGAGGGATTCCACCATCTCTAGACCGTCCAAGGAACCTACCAAGAAGATGGCTGGCCCACGCCGTGTCCTGCTCGGCGTCGTGGTTTGCGGCTTGATGACGCTCAGTCTTGCTTCAGTCATCGGTCACCGGGGGATGCCTTGTGCAAGGGACCATCACGCCAAAGCCCAGGCTGTGATCAGTGAGGAAGATCTCAACAACCCTGCCAAGGCCGACCTCCTTCACAGACTGCTCCATGCCTACTTCCCCGACAGGTACCAGGATGGCGTGTACGCCTCTGACAAGGAAGCTTTGGAGGCCGTTCAGGCTGATGATGCCGACCTGGCCTCTGCCTTGCTTCAGCTGGCTAAGCGTCAGGACAACACCACTACCTCTGCTACTGAGGCTGCGTCTCAGACGCCTTCCGCCAGTGTAGCCGCCACAACTTCTGAGTCTGTGGCCAACACGCCGACCTCAGCTCCAGCTACATCCGCCGCTCAGCCTACAACGTCTGCTGCTCCCGCAGAGACGACCACAACTCAGCAGCCGGCCGCCGAGACGACCACGACCCAGCAGGCGCAGGAAACCACTACTACTACACCTCAGACCACCAACGCTCCGGCTCAGGAAACAACTACTACGACACCGGCAACTTCAGCAGCAGCCCCTACTACTGGTACGTCACAAACAGCGGAGGCCAATTCTCCTACTACTACTACTACCACTACTGCCGGGCCGCCGTCCGCCTCTTCTGAGATTCAGACGACGACTCGTGGGTCTCCTTCTTCTTCTCCCCCTTCCCCTTCTACTGCCCCCTCTTCCGAACCTACTACGGCCTCCCCAGGGTCCACGAGTGCGTCCGCGTCGGGTACGTCTACCTCCTCTCCTACCGAGACTACTACGACCGTGACATCCTCGTCCCCCATCACCTCGAGTGCGCCCTCTTCATCGTCTGTGTCCGAATCTGGTATGTTGCGTTATGGTTTTGTAGCACAGTCATGTTTTCGAGCGAAGGCGGAGGCCGGTTTTTTTTAGAATTTTGGGCAGTTTTTTCTCCCTTCCAACTCAGTCACGACCGGTATCATCAACGAAAGAAAATGCAGTACGCTAACTCTCATCACAGAGCAAAACACTCGGGAGACGACCACGGCGACCTCCTCGCGCAGAACTACCACCTCCTTCAGCAACGTTCTCTCCACCTTCACTTCCACCGCCTCCAACGGTGACGTTGTGCTCGTGACGGCGACCTCCGTGGTCGCCGTGGCCCCCGACGCTGAGCCGACTTCCACCTCCGGAAGCGGCGGCGGCGGCGGCCTTCAGAACGGCGCCGTTCCCCTCGGCAGCGTCTCGTTCGGCGTGCCCGTTGCCCTCGCTGGATTCGTCGCCGGCGCCATGCTTCTGCTCTAAACCAATGGCAGAGCCATCTTTCATCGTCACGTTGAGACGATTTATTTCTGTTTACATAGTTAATCATTCCTTTACTCGGTGTTTCGGTACAAACGGAGCGGGCGGCACACACACACACAGCATCATCAGCATTACTTACTCACGACATTCAACGGTCTTATTCACTCCTTGCATCAAACTGGTGGGCAGAATAACACAACACAACACACAGCATAGAATTGGCGCGGCAATGCGCTTTCCCGGAGTGGAAGGGAGGCAGAAATAATAGACGGAGGCTGGGGAAAGAAGGGCAGAAAGAAGAAAAAAGTCGGACAGGGCCTCAGTATGGCGGAAGAAAACAGGTGTCGAGAAGAAAAGCAGCTCCACCTGAAGGCAGTCCTTAGCAGACCAGAGACCCATGCAACAACAGACATGGAAGGAGAAAAGAATGAAATCAACACTGACATTTCAAAAGTTCTGAGACCGTGCCGTGCTGTTGATTTGATGATGACCTGGAACATGTCCGTTTGATCCTGGACGTTCCCGCATTCCAGATTGAAGCTGGTAAGCTTGTGAGACTGCGCTACTTTTTGGACGGCGTTGGAATGGGGGGTGCACCCCTTTGGGCATGAGTGTCTATTGCCCTTGAATGGCATCACCTAATCATTCGATGCGATTGGAATAACCAATTTGCTTCGCGAGACGTCAGCTAGGAGGCACCAAAAACAACAACGGCGTGAACGCTGATATATAGCATCTCTTCAAATTCTATTGTCCTCTCCAAGATTTTGCGGGTATTCATAACGCCAGAAACCGGATAAACTCCTAAATAAGCCTTACACGCATGGCTGCTCCTCGATTCCTTCCTTCAACAACGATGACACAGGGCCCTTAGCCAGGGCCAATCTTGGGCATGTCGTGATGTTCGCTCAGCTTGGACAGGTAGGTGTTGAGCTCTTCCACGCGCTCTTTGTGTGTCTTGAGTAGTTCGGGTCTAGAGCTGGACGACTCGGCAAGTTCGAGGAGCTACGGGCGGGGTGCATTATCGTCAGTGTGTGTTCGTTCAGCAACAGCGAACCAGTGGTTATCGCCGGGGGGGAACATACTCTCTTGCGCTTCCTCTCCTCATATCGCCGCTCGGCCTCCGTCTTGTGCCTACCGCCGCCGTCGCCGTCCGCTTCGTGATCATTCTCCTCTGCCTCGGGGTCCTCGCTCCTGCCCTTCGTCCTCTTGACCTTCTTCTCCTCAACGTCCTCGTCGGAAGGCCGCTTCACCAGCGCCCCGGCGCCGCCGTCAGTGCCATCGTCGAGGTTCTTCTCCAGGTCGGTCTTGTCCTTCTTGCTCTTCTTCTTCTTGGGCTTGCCGACCTTGGCGCCCTTGAGCTTGAGGCCGCCGCCGACGGAGGCGTACTCGTCGATCGGCATCGTTCCCGCGGAGACCGGGTGTTTGGTCGGTCAGTCTTGGCCCAAGTCAGGTAGACGGACGAACTGATCCGCGTATTCACAGAGGGAGGGAAGGGGGGGAACGGATCCGAGCTGGCTCTATCCGATCCGCGGCTTGAGCGGGGGGTTGCTCGTTTTGTTTGCAAAGCCGGCGGTGCTTCCGTCCGTCGGTGGTTGCTTTTCAGTTGTCTCTACTTTCGTTAGGTGCTCTTTAGTGTTCCATGGCAGGCAGACCCCTGGCGCGCCTCGGTCGGTCGGCGGCTTCAGTGGCTTCGGTGGCTTGACAGGATTTGGGCCCCCCTGTCTCGAAGTGGGAGGTATTGGATTGCGCCCCACACTTTTACCCTGGTGGCAGGCGCCAAGGTGAGTTCTGCCGTGCAAACCACCAGCGGCCAATCATGGTTTGTTCCGGGTTCCATGCTCTGAGGGTCTGAGCGGGCACGAAACATGGGGGCCTTCAGTGATGTTCCTGGGCGCACCTCCACCCAGATTGAGATTGCCCAGAGCCACAGAGCAGAGCCAAGAGGCGGTTTGGCGTGTTCTGGCCTTGGGTCAAATGCTTGACTCGGCTCCGTTCGTCCCTTTCACCACTGAATGACTGACTGCAACCGACCAGTCTTCTGAATCTGAGGCTCTGAGAGGGCGACACACTGCTGAAAGAAGAAACGTAACCCGGTATTCTTTGCTCGCTTGTCGCAATTCTCCGAACCGCCCTTTGTTTGCGCCAAACTCAATTTTTCTTTAACCTCCTTTCCTCCAAATACGTACCTCACTCAATACCACCACCACCACCACCACCACCATCGACGACACCCGGACACACTGCTGCATCAGTACTTTCTCTGTACACCTCCTCTCTGTTAAACCCCCCCGGGCGCCCGAGGCAATCTTATTTGGACACCAAAGCGATACATGCCTCTTTAATAGCACAGCAGTACACGCTTGCTTGCCTTGGACAACTTGCATTTTTCGACTCTTTTTTTGATCTAGGGAACTCGGAAAGTGGGTGTTAGAGAGAACGGGGCACGGCGCAACTTTGTCACGACTCCTTTAAACGAAACGTATATGCGAACGACGTCACGACGAATTCCTCAAACCACCGCTACTTAATATACGGACCAGCACTGCGTGCGCCGGCGATTACCGCGATCCGTCTCCACCGGCCCTGAACAAGTCGGCGCTACAACATGCAATAGCCCTCGCAGCAGCTTCTTGAACGCTTGAACGAATCCCATCAGGTCGAGCATCGCCGCTCGCGATCCTCCTCCTCTCCTCCCTCCCCTTGCTCGAAACCCACGACCCCTTCGCGGACGCAGCCATGCCGCCCTACACGAATATCCAGTCGCATCGCGACTCCCTCGAGCTCGCATCCCTTGCCTCCTCATCCCGCGCCGAATCCGTCGTCTCAGACCTTCCCTCCTCGAGACCCTCCATCTCCTCCTCCCGCAAGCTCTCTTTCGAGGCCGAGGACCCCCTCGACGCGGCGAATCCTGCCGCCAGCTCGAATCGCCCCAATCGCCATGACCGCTCCTACTCAGTCTCCTCCGGCTTCGACTTCGCCGCCAACCTCTTCCCCCTGAGCTCCACCGCCGGCGCGGGGGCAGGCGGGTACGCCCCCATCGGCGCCCCGACCTCGACAGCGATACAGAACGGTGGCCTCGGCGGCGGCAGCTTGGAGAAGCACAAGATTCTCACCTACATGAACGGCCTGAGTCTGATTGTCGGTCTGATCATAGGCAGCGGCATCTTCTCCAGTCCCAGCCAGGTCAGCTCCAAGGTTGGGTCGCCCGGCGCTGCGCTCGTGGTCTGGGTTATCGCCGGTGTGCTTGCTTGGACAGGTGCTGCGAGTTATGCGGAGCTGGGCGGCGCGATACCCCTGAATGGTGGCGCGCAAGTCTATCTTGCGAAAATCTTGGGCGAGATGGCCGGTTTCTTGTTCACGTGGGTCGCGGTGTTGGTTCTGAAGCCCGGTAGTGCGGCCATCATCGCCATCATCATGGGAGAGTATCTAGTCAGGGCGGCGATAGGGGCAGAGGCCGAGAGCCTGAGCCCGTGGATCAACAAGGCGGTCGCCATGGTGGGGTTGATCTTGGTCATGCTCATGAACTGCGTGTCGACTAAGCTGGGCACGAAGGTGAACGACTGGCTCATGTTCTTGAAATTCGTCGCCCTGCTGGGCGTGACTGTCACGGGCATTGTTGTCGCAATTACGGGAACCACCTTGACGGGCAAGGCCAACATGGAGTGGAAGACGCACGAGTGGTTCTCTGGAACTTCGACGGATCTCTCCAACTGGGCCGTGGCTCTGTATGCCGGCCTATGGGCATACGACGGCTGGGACAACGTAAGAACATCTCTCCGCGGAGGCGCACACACACCTTTGCTAACATGCGCAGACAAACTACGTCGTCGGCGAATTCCGCAACCCGAGCCGTGATCTCCCCCGCGTCATCCACACCGCCATGCCTCTTGTGATCCTCTCATACGTTCTCGCCAACATCTCGTACTTCCTCGTCCTCCCTCTGGCGACAGTCAACGCCTCCAACACGATCGCCGTC
The DNA here is from genome assembly GCA_014705045.1 of Colletotrichum theobromicola. Taxonomy (NCBI): domain Eukaryota; kingdom Fungi; phylum Ascomycota; class Sordariomycetes; order Glomerellales; family Glomerellaceae; genus Colletotrichum; species Colletotrichum theobromicola. The sequence continues at coordinate 21,237 of JABGLZ010000757.1, read as the reverse complement.
CAGTTCGGTGCCAAGGTCTTCGGCCCCGTGGGCTCCCTCGTCCTCGCCCTCATCGTCTCGGCATCCTGCTTCGGCGCCCTCAACTCCTCCACCTTCACCTCCTCACGCCTCGTCTACGTGGCCGGAAAGGAGGGGTACATCCCCTCCATGTTCGGCCGCATTGGCCTCTCCCCATCCGACTCCCACTCCGTCCAAACCTCGCGCACCTCGCGCGGGCGCGTTGCTAACATGCTGATCCGTGCCCTCGGCGACGACGACATGGGCTTGTTCTTCACGCCCGTGTGGGCGCTTGTGCTCAACGGCGTGCTCACGGCGGCGTACATCGTCGTCGGCGAGTTCGGCACCCTCCTGACGTTCTACGGCGTGGCCGGGTACACCTTCTACTTCATCACGGTCCTGGGCCTCATCATCCTCCGCGTCCGCGAGCCGCAGCTCGACAGGCCGTACCGCACGTGGATCACGACGCCCATCATCTTCTGCTGCGTGTCGCTCTTCCTCCTCAGCCGCGCCGTCTTCGCGCAGCCGTTGCAGACCGTCACCGTCGTGCTGTTCGTCGTCGCCGGCGTGCCAGTGTACTTTTGGCGCATCCGCGGCCGCGACCAGCAGGTGATCAAGCGCGAGACGAGACATGCGGGACATGAGGAGCGGCCCTGGTGGCAGTTTTGGAAACGGTCGTGAAAAGAAAACTCAACAGCGAGGTTATCTCTCATGGCGGAATGAAAGCATCTCTTAGGCTGTTCGCGGTTGTGGTCGTTTGCTTAGACCCTTTATATTTCGCACAAGGAAGCAAGACGTTTTTTTCCGTCTGGAGCATTGGTGAGGGGAGTGTATACTATCTGGCGGTTGTGTTTCTTGAAACAAAAAAACTGGAGTTGTTACTCTTTTTTTGGAAAACAAAAATAACTAGGCAGCTCAGAAGCGCGCGCGCGCGCGCGCACGTTGTGTCTTTACTTATTGCTGAGTGCTGCCGGAGTACATGGAGAAGGGAGGCCGTTTATAAAAAAACATGGCCGTTGAAGAGCATGGTATGTAGAAGAAAAACGGACTCGGAGAAGTCGCGTTGACACGGAGTTTCTGGTCGACGACATGGCATCGTTTGAACAACCCCGGGAAGGGAACAGAAAACACACACACACACTTGTACTACTTACTTGTCTTGTAATTGAAGCAATGCATATACATGGGGCTACGGGACCGGCCTCATCTTTTAACTCCCATACAATCAGCTGTACGGGTTCAAGTCCAGTAGGCCGCCGCTCCAACCACCATGGACATGCAAATGCGAGGCAGCATGTCAGCGCGAACATGCAATTCAACCCTATTTCCCGAGGACAATGCCAAATAGACTCTTACAAGTCACACTACAAGGGTCCAGATCATGAAATGTGCTGAGAAAGGCGCGCAACGATCACCATGATGTTGAGCAAGCCATGTCAGAGACATTATTACTAACAGTTGTATTATCTAAGTTATCACAAACAAGTCACGGAATCAGCACATATTTTTCACTAGAAAGTTTTGAACATCGCATTAGATTGCATCCTATATACTACAACCTAGTCCTTCTTTTATGAAGCACTATGCAATGCCGGCATTACTTAAAATCAACGCTTATATATAACACTTAAATATCCCTCACTGGGTATGATGCCATAATCCTCCTCATCTACTTCTTCTCACGCTGGCCGTAGGCCTTGGTGGCGTAGTCACCCTTGTGGACGATAAGGTCCTCGGGCTTGTAGTCCTCCTTGCCGCTCAGGTAGCTCTCAATAATGGCCTTGGTGCCGTCGGCGTAGCGCTTTTGGGCGTCGAGGGAGGTACCGGACATGTGGGGAACCATGGCGTTGCCGCCGCCGAAGGGGTTCTTGGCGGTGCGCAGAGGGTGGTCTGCGGGGGCGGGCTGAGGGAACCAAACATCACCACCGTAGCCGGCGAGGTGGCCAGACTTGAGGGCCTCGGCAACGTCCTCCTTGACGACGATGGCGCCACGGGCGGTGTTGATGAGGTAAGAGCCCTTCTTCATCTTGGAGATGAGCTCCTTGTTGAACATGCCGCGGGTCTTCTCGTGCAGAGGAGCGTTGATGGTGACAACGTCGCACTGGGCGAGCATCTCCTCGAGGTTCTCAACGCGGCGGCAGCCAATCTCCTTCTCCTTCTCGGCAGACAGGGGCTGGTAATCGTAGTAGAGGAGCTCCTTGCAGTCGAAGGCCTTGAGACGGCGCAGGACACGCTCACCGATGCGGCCGATAGCGACGGTACCGACGACCTTGTTCTCCAGGTCGTACTCCTGCTTGGCGACAGCAGCGACGTTCCAGTCGCCGCGCTCGATCTGCTCGTGGGCGGGAACGAAGTTGCGGACGAGGACGAGGATGGTCATGACGACGTGCTCAGCGACGGAGACGACGTTGGAGCCAGTGACCTCGGCGACGGTGATACCGCCGTTGGTCTTGTTGGCAGCGTTCAGGTCGACATGGTCAGAGCCGATACCAGCGGTGACGGCGAGCTTGAGGTTCTTGGCCTTGGCGAGACGCTCAGCGGTCAGGTAGCCAGGGTGGAAGCTGAGAGAGAGAGGCGTGTTAGACGTGATGGAATATGGCAATGCAGCTGATGTCCTTTCTGTACTTACGGGGTGGTGATGATGATCTCAGCGTCGACGAGCTCCTGGTCGAACTTGGAGTTCTCGCCCTCCTTGTCGGAGGTGGTGACGAGAGTGTGGCCCTGGTCCTCGAGCCACTTGCGGATGCCGAGCTCGTTCTCGGTGGTGCCCAGAAGGCCGGGGACCTGTTTGGTTTCGAAGTCAGCCCAGAAGCTCCAAGGATGGGTGCGATGCACCCCGCATTTGGTGGTTTCGGAGGGTCATTGCCAAGAGTTGGGGCAGAATGCCGATGTATCAGCGATCGACCTCCGAGCCCCGCACCTCCCGTCATCCCCGCACTAGCTCTCTGCAGGCGAGACATCCTGCTTGAGATCACAGCGGGGCACAGCTCCGCGCGAGCTATCATAGTGACGTTTCTTGGTGGTGAAGGCGCGGGTGTGTCGGATGTCATTGTGGGAATCTGGGGGAACAAGAAAGGAGATGGGCACTTACGTCCTTGGCGTGCTGGCCGCCGTCGTAGAGTACTGCAAGAACCTTGACCTGGTTGTGGGGAGTAGTTGTTAGTGTGCGAATTGAAGAAAGCTGGCCAGGCAGCTTGCGAGGAAGAGCCGTGGAGGGAGCAACGGCTCTGCTGATGGCAGGCCGAGCCAGGAAAGATGCCTTCGAGGACGTGTGAAGTCCCCGAGAGACGGAAGGGGCAATAGTGCGAAGGTTGCGAGAGAACAATACCATTTTGAAGATGTGTAGAGAGGATGGATGAGCTTGTCGAGACAAGAGATGTGTTGTTGAGCGAGGTGGGAGGTGGTCGTTATATAGAAGAAGAGATGAGAGCGATGTAACAGATCCGAAGACTCGGGATCTTGCAGACTAGGCTGATGAGATGTTTTTGTATGAGATGAGGATGAAAATAGGACACGGAAAAGCGGCTGGTACAGGTTTATTTATGCTTGCAGGCATCACCGAGAGGCCGGGATGAAGAGGGCGGGGAACATGACCGACAGGAGGAAGTGTGTGGTAAGGTACATCGTGTACTTGCGTAGTGCACATGGCCCAACGTTCGGAAAGAGGCAATACAATCCGACGAGCGCTGGTCTGCGTGGTCTGCGTGGTCTGGGCTGGTCCGATGTGGCAGCTTCTCCTCTCCGAGCTGCGTGTCTGCCTCCCGCCCGTTGTCCAATGTCGGCCGTCCTCCACCTCTCCGAGATGCCACATTCCCAGTGCCCCTCCTTCCCAGAGTATCTCCTTGAATAGTCAGCCACTCACACTCGGACGGGAACATGAAAGTTCGGGAAGGCAGCGAGGCTGGAGCATAACCGGGAAGGGACTACTTCCTAAGACCCAGCTTAACGGGAGGAGCATGGCATGTACGTGCGGCAACTGACGAGGAGGAGTGAGGGGAGGGGATGAAGCACGGCATCTCGTCCAAGAGGGAAAAGAAGATACCGATACCGACTACCTGCCTACCTCTAGCGAGATGGAACTGGTGATCTCTGGCTAGTTTCGTCTCTACCTAAGGCGGCCGCAGTGCCACTCACTCACCTTTGCGAGGAGGTGGAAGTATCCAAGTGCGGCAACGGCTTTTGTCCATCTGCACCTCAGGTTCACTGCAACTGCAATGCACACTCGCTGCTAATTACTATCGATTCGGGATCTCCAAATCACCCTCTGGCCAGGATGTGTGGGGTAATCTGCTCGGCTCCCCCCATTGGTCACTCGCCCAGCCGCCATGGTTCGTCCCCTCCACCCGAGCAACAAGCTGCCCGCTTCAGTTGGCAGCACCTCCCAAGGCGATGAAACGCCGCAGTCCCCGGCAAATCTTCAACTTCAACGTTGTCTGCAGCCATGGAACATTGGTTCGCCCTGCGACAAGGGCTGCCATCCATCCACTTCACTCGTCCCAGATACCAAGCAACACCCAATTGGTGTCAACCAGACATCCTTGCAACGCACGACAAGGCTACACGACACGCCCGAAGAAAGACCATCGACAGTCAACAGCAGATGTCGTCCGTCCATCCATCGTGGCTAAGCAGAAGCAGATGCAGGTCAGAGTGAGGGGTAAATGGACCTTCCTGGCATCATACGTCCGCTGTTCCATCCAACGCGGCCAGATCCCATCACCTAATACAAGAAATGCAATCCAATCGTTATCCGCCGCTACCAATTGATCGTCTGTTACCATCACACACACCACCAGCTGTCTGCACCAGGAGCACGTCGCCGTCCTCCGTGCCTCCCAATCTGCGAAGAAGAGAGGCCGGTTGTCGGTTTCCAGGGGCCTGGTCGTTTCCAGCTGCGTCCTAGCTCCCTCAGGCCATGCACAAATCAGCACTCATGCGTCCTCGGGTGGCTAGCACGGAGATTTGTCGTCAAGCTTCGAGCCCGAGAGGTGTCTGGTCTCCACGGTGATGGCTCGGCGATCTGTCGGGTTGTACAATGAGGGGTAGAGCTTCGGCGATTGTTCGATTGTTGGCGCGTGCTGGCTGCTCGCGCCGGCACTACACCTTTGTGTCCTCGGAGGCACATCCGTCTGGCGACCGTCGGCATTCTGCGCGCACCAGATGATGCAGCTTGCGGACCTGGAGTGGATTACACCTGGTTGCTGGCTTCCATTCCGGAGTTTCCTCGTCTTGAGATTATCATGAATGCATCGATGGGTCGGCCTTCAGAAGGCAATGGATTCGGGGGCCATCGAAGACGGCATCGTACGGCTCAAACATGCCGTGCATTCTCATGCTTCCGTCATTCCAACAGCACAAGGGCCCGCGCGGAGCTTCGTGTCCCTGTTCTGGCGGTCCCGTCTCGCCCCATCGCTCCACAGACGCGGAGCACAACGGCTGTGACGGAAACCGAGCGGAGCCGACTGCTGTCAAGCTACATATTACTAAAAACAGCTACTAACGTATATCGATGGGCGCTTGGTCTAGGGGTATGATTTTCGCTTCGCATCGTCGCTTCTGCGCGCTGCCAATTGTGAAAGGTCGTGGGTTCAATTCCCACAGTGTCCAATGTTTTTGCATATTAGCTCTAACATGACATTCATTTTTATTCCTTGCTGTGATTCCTTGCTGTGAAGTCTAGTTGCCATAACGCGGGTGATATTTCTGGAAGATATCTGACGTTTTGATGCATGCGGGGTATCTTTTTGTTTAAGACTACCTTATAACCACCGCCGACTTCAACTTCAGGACGAACTCTGTGGTCACTAGAGTACATAGCACCAAAAAGCGTTACTATACCAGTGACGCGAATGGAATCTCAATATAGCCTCCGCGTCGGTATTCAAATGCGATTCCTCCTTTATAAGCCATCTGTGGTCAGCAAACTCGGCCAGATTATGTGGCTGGAAAGATAACAGCCTTGGGACTGTATCTAGGAGTCCAGCCCAAGATTACCCGTCACCTCAGTACAATCAAGAAGCGCGTTGTTCTGTTGATTCCACTTTATTGTGTGGACTCATAAGACATGTCTCCTCTATCTTGATTCTATCAAGGCGGCCATTGTAGTTCCAGACGGAGTCAAGGCAGTTCCCAGTATGGGTCGACTTGATGTTTTCTTGATTGTCCCGACTAATTTCTATTAGATTTTGCAGATATTTGGCAATGGCCGAGGTATCTGAACGATTTTGTCTTCTTTCCCTTCGCAAATGAACACAGGGGATTCTCAGGATCTTAGTTGTTGCTTTAGGGGGAACAAGTACTTGTTCTCTTGCAATTCATCCAAAACAAACGCTCCTGTCATTCTTACTTGTTGGCATCTTGGTTGGCAAAGCTGCTCGACCACAGGGATGAAGGGAGATAAAGCTGACTGGAGTGAGGACGTTGAAGCTATAAGAGGGAGGCCAGATTGCTAGGTGTCTACCCTGGAAAGTGAACTCGAACTGAGGATCACATGAAAGAACGTGAGCAGGCCACTCGAAGATTAGTGACGAAGGTGGTGGTGCGGTGGATAGAATGCCCGTTTGAAGATGACATTTTCAAATTATGAAAGTCTCATCGAAACATCGAAAGATATTCTCATCAAAACGTCATGGCACCTGTAATCTTGGCCATCGGCCTCAGCCATGTTGGATCAGACATGTGCTTGCCCTGGTTGTGGTTCACCACTTTCAGGCTCACATAGGCTTCGGGTCTATTGGTTATTTCGATGCAACCGAAGTTGTTAGATCTTGGTCCTCCATCGGTACTGGTGCCAGCCACGAGAATATGGCTGCTGTCTCTACAAACTCAATTTGCGAATTCAACTACTGGAGGCGGCTGAAAGCAATCATTTCCATGCTCCTAAATTCGAATGCCCTGGTTGGCGCCTTCACAATCATGCAGTCTTGAGGGGCCACCTGAACCTTCTTCCTATCATCAGGGTTCTCGAGATGTATCACAATGGTCTTATAAGGATTGATCTCAGCTTTCCGGATGCCGGGTGACTGCTAGGAGCACGCTCGACTCATCCCTGCACTCGTTTTCTCACTCATCCAAGAAGTCAACATGATGTTCAGCAAGAGGTCGGGCCTGGCGGTCGCCGTCCTGCTCGTCCAAGGAAGCCTTGTCTCAACCC
>JABGLZ010000757.1:0-13148 GCA_014705045.1 Colletotrichum theobromicola | reverse complement strand
CACCTCGTCTGATTCCACTACGACGTCATCTGTCCAAACGACTCCTTCCACATCGTCAGTCCCTACGACATCGTCAGTCCCTACGACATCGTCAGTCCCTACGACATCGTCAGTCCCTACGACATCGTCAGTTCCTACAACCTCATCTGCCTCTACTACTTCAAATGACCCCACTACTTCGTCTGCTCCTACGACCTCGTCTAATCCCACGACTTCGTCTGTCCCAACGACCTCGTCTGGCTCTATGACTTCATCTATGCCCACAACGTCGTCTGCTCCTACAACGTCATCTGTACTCACGATTTCATCTACGCTGACGACTTCGTCAGCCCCTACGACTTCTTCTATGCCCACGAGTTCATCAGCCCCTACGAGTTCATCTATGGCGACGAGCTCATCCATGGCAACGAGCTCATCCATGGCAACGAGTTCATCTATGTCGACGAGTTCATCCATGCCGACAACCTCATCTATGCCCACGACTTCGTCCGCACCTACGACTTCTGCTATGCCCACAACTTCCACTGTCCCTACAACATCTGCCCCTACAACATCGTCCGTCCTTACGACATCTTCTGTTCCTACGACCCCTTCCGGTTCGATGACCTCTTCAGGTTCTACGACCTCATCCGGTACGATGACTTCTTCAGGTTCGATGACTTCTTCCGGTTCTATGACCTCTTCGGGTTCTACGACCTCTTCAGGTTCGATGACTTCTTCAGGTTCGACGACTTCTTCCGGTTCGATGACCTCTTCCGGCTCTGCTACTTCGTCTACTCTCACCACTTCGTCTGCTATGGCAACCACCACCCCGGCAGGCTCCGGCTCCGCCTCAACAGTTCAGGGCGAATATGGATGCTACACTGACTTCGGCCCGAGGTCAGTCTCCAATGTCGAGACATTCTCCAGACTCTATTCACTCACCACGCCCGTCACCTACTACAATTATGTCACTCCGTCCAAGGTGACAGTGACTGTCACTCCTACCGGCGTTCCCCCAACCGGCCAAACAGGTGCTGCTACCATCACGAGCACCATTACTCTCACAACTACCACTAGCATCACTGCAGGCAGCATAGCCACGGTGCCGGCACCAGCAGGATTCACGCCCATCGCCTCTGCCCTCGTCCGTGACAGTGCCCAGAATGTCGGCGGTGATTCTGCCTCCATCGAGGAGCGTTCTCTAACAGAGCCTCTGATGCTTGGCCTCAACGCCAACAATGCTGCCATTGTCGCAGATCCCCCCCTCTTCCCTCAGCGTGTCCACTGTGAGCGCGTTGTTCGCGTCTACACTACCACGACTGTGGAAAGCACCGTCACCGGCGCCTTCACCACGTTCGTCACCGCACCGACACCTAGCCAGAGCGTCCCGTCCGTCCCTGGGCAGGTCACCACAACAACCACAACGACTACTACGTCGACTGTCACTGGTGCATCGATGCCGACTGCCACCCTTTACGCAGCTTGCCAGTCCAACAACCTGGTCTCGCACGTTCCTGGCAGACGCCCCATCGTTCAAGCGGCCAGCGACTTCAGCGTCACTCGTGAGCGTCGCGAGGTCAACTCGGCCTATGCCTGCTGCGTCTCGTGCCAGCTGGAGAACGGTTGCACGGGCAGCTTGTACTACCGCAACAGCTGCTACACGTTCAGGCCTTCCACCAACACCTGCGGCAACCCTGGCGAGCTTCGCTGGGGCCGCAGGGCCAACTTCGATGGCGCTTTCGTTGCCAGCAACGGCAAGTGCGGCTCTTGGAGGCTTTCCCGCACCCCTCCGTCTACGGAGTTCGAAGATGAGCCTTTCGTTCGAAAGTGAGGCCGCGATGGAAGCAATCTTTCGCTGAGCATGTATCGCTAGTCTGTAGACCTTCAGCCAGCCATTTTAGAATCAGAATCACCATAACTTTAGAATAATAGTAAGGAGATAAAATTTGATGACTTGAGCCACACTTACATTTGTCGTCGATCCTTGAAAGTTTCCAAGGACAGCCCCGGGTCCGGGCCGTGCCTGCTTCCAGATACGGAAAGTGGAATGGTGAGCACTGTGCGAGCTCGCCGCGTTGCTGCCAAAATGTGCTTTTTGCACGGTGTCTTCCACCGGGCCTGCCCTGCCAGCCAAAGAAGCATCGACAACTTCTTATTCTCACGACGCGCCGTCCAATACTTCTTCCGCCTTTTGCTCTTTCTATCTTAGCGCGCCTAGGTTGCCGGAAATTCTGTTCATTCGTACCATTTTCGGCAATATTATATGCAGCAATACTGTCACTTCATGTTCGGGCTCCCTCCACAGCTGCGTGCAGCCGTTCCACATTGGAAGTCGATCAGACAGACCCTCCCACTGCCAACCTGCCTCACGACTTCTGTTATCATTTCCTTTCGAGACTTGTCAATTGATTATACACTACTTTCTCGGCATAGCTTACCAGATGGACGGTTCGCAGGATCGCGATGCACAGGGGTTCAGGGATACCGAGCCCTAAGCCTTTCCCAAAGCTTACATTGGCATATGAGGCTAACCACAATGGCAGCTTAACCGTTGTGTTGAATCCATCAGCAAATGGGGATGAGTGCAATCACATCAATATACCTTCGATACATATGTTGTCATCTAGGATGAAGGCGTAGAGTTGCCAAGGGACTGCTCGAATTTTAACGAAGAAACTGTACCGCCGGCAACGTACCTTTGTTCCTGGATCGATCACATAATACGCAAGTCCGGTATTTAGACTGCAACCCCTCGTACCCCCTGGTCCGAAGCAAAGCTAATCTCGAAAATCACGACGATTCAGAGTCAGTCGCGAGCCGAAGCAGGAACCAACAAGAGCGACTGATCAGCAAGTGACATGACAGTGCCCTTGAAAATCGCCAGGGACGCGGGCCACTTCCAACAAGATGCTGGGTAGCACTGCTTTTGCATGCAGAACATTTCCGTGGGGTCTTCGACTAGGCAGCCGTTTAGGAGATTTAACGGCGGCTAAGTACGGGACGAGAACCAAAGTCCTTTTCCAGCGCCTGAGTTGAGAACAAAACCCACGCAGTCCGCCTTGGCTGTCTCCTTTCAACCTCGCCTCCGGGACTCGCGACCGGACTGTTGGGTCACGATCACGCAAAGAAGGATTCCGTCGATCCTTTTCGCCTCCTCCTGTTTCTCGCCGCTCTCCACCTTGTCCGCCGGCCCCTCAGCTGAGGCTTCCACTGAGGCTTCAGATCCAGCCCTGCATCTGCGTCTGCATATCGCCCGCAGGCTGAGCAGAATCGGAAAAGAAGCAGCAAGACGGAAATATAGACATGCACAGCACAGTCTGGCGCTTGCTTGAGCATACCATCTCGCGCTCATCCACGAGAATAGAGATATGCAGACGAAGTCACCATTGGCCGAGCGAAGCGCTGCTTGGTATGCAGCTCCGAAGCAATGCGGACATAAATTTCAGCGGCCGCTGCGATTAAATCGATAGGGCCACGAAAAGGCGAATGGGCCAATTGACGACCACCGCGTCTTCTGATCGAGGCTACGGGCGCTCTGGAATCGCAAAGGCGTCTGGGGTCGAGCGGGAGACGGAGAGCCGTTATGGGGGCTGGTGAAAGTGAGGCCCAGCATCTGTCGAATGGGCGTCGAGAAAGGCACGAAAGAGCAGCAGACTGCGGACCCCAAGCCCCTGGCTTGGGGCATTGATCCCGGCAGGTTTGTCACTTTTTCTGATATTTGCATTCAGCTTAGCCCCTGAGGACGCGCTGTATGACGGCCCCAGGGTTGCATCGCCCCGTACCTAGATTGGTCTTGGCGATCCTTTCAGGCAAATTCGTCCTCATTCGCGCAGCGAGGGCGCCTTGGTAAGTGGTGACTGAAGACTGAAGTTGGTGGTCACTGGTCGGTGGTCACTGAAGGTGGGCAGCAGCCCAGCTAGCCAGCAAGTTGGCAGCAAGTTGGCACGCCGCACCTCACTCAGCCCGCTCGCCCGCTGCCGCCAGCCCGCCATTGTCCGGATCCTGGAAATGTCATTTCTCGAGCCCTGGGCAACAATGCGTCGTGGACTCGTGGGCCGTCGATCGGACAAAAACATTCCCCATCCACCTTGCAACGGTACCCGGCTGTCGTCTCCTCGCCTTGAGTCCTCGCTCGTGCTCCTTTCCTCATCTCTGGCTCGGCTTGACGGCATGCTGCTTGGGACAGCTTCATTCCCAAACACACCACACAGGAGTGAGTGAGTGAGTCGTGCGTCCGAGCACGGTGAAAATGGCGACATTGGACCCGAATGCGTGGTATCGCATCTCCGAAACACGCGTCGACAACAGCACCGGCCCCTTCGCCCTCAATCTGCAGTTGCGCACCGAGGTCAATGGTCTCAGAGTCCATCCGATAACTGGTGGAACAGCGGCCTGGCAGTTCCAGCCTTATGGCGATGTCAAAGGCCGCTACCTCATGCGCCTCGACCAGACAGGTGTGAAGGCGCAGCTGAGCGCATGCTACGACTCGGATGAACCAGCCACGGGAAACACCATTGCTTGTATGAAGGAGTCTTCGACGGACGAGTCTCAGCTGTGGGATGTGTCTGACTTTGGGTCGGGGACCTTCAAGTTTGTCAACGTGAAGAACGGGACCAGCTACGTGCTGGACGTGCACCCGAAAGACAACCTGTTCATGTCCAACGAGATCGACGGGTCTGAGGGTGTCGCAGAAAATCAACTTGCTCAACATTGGGTTTTGTCAAGCGTTAGCGCCGTCAATGACGGCGCCTACTCTACCATTTATTCTGGCGTGAGTTTGACTCGGGAACCGAGCACCAATCGAAACGGGAGCCGCTAACCAGGCGGTGCAGAACGTTGCTGTCAGCACTAACTCAGCTGCGCTTTCATCCTCTGCAACTACCATCACTACCACCCGAACAACGACAACTTCCACCTCCACAGGATCGACACAAACATCTTCGACAACAGGGACTGCGTCCCCTGCCGACGCGATGAGCACGTCCACCGCGACCAGTACGCCGTCCAAGGGGATTTCGACCGCTGCGGGAGCGGGCATCGGTGTCGCTGTTGCGCTCAGCGTCGTGGGATTGATAGGGGCGGTGGCATTCTTCTGGTGGCGACGATCTCAGCGACCCTCGAAAACGAAATATAGCGAAGTCGAAGCGAAAAACGGCGAACACCCCGATCGGGGCTCTTCAATAGGCATTTCACAATCCGGGGAGAGCGCGCCTTCATCATTACATGGGGTTTCCCCGACCGTCGGAGTATCGAGCTTGAATGCATGGCAGCCAGCGTCATCCGTCAACGTGCCGCCAGCATCATCATTCGTCAACGGGCAACAGCAGCAATCCGGATACTACGCTCCGGGACAGCAAGCAACCGGCGGTCAACAGAGTGGGTATTACATGGATCACCAACAACAGGCGATTGGGGGACAGCAAGCTGCCGTCTACGCCGGCGGGCAGCCGATGACGATTACCGAACAGCAAAATATCACGTATGTTAGCGGGCCGTCACCAGTCACGGCAGGATCATATAGCGGGCAGTCATCGGATTTCTCTGGCGGGGACGGGCCGATCGCGTCACTTTACGGGCAACGACTCCCGCCGACAACCAGTCAGACGCCAGGCGCTTCAATCTATGGCCAGCGAAATGCTCCGACGAGCGGATCCGCCTCGCTCTACGGACAATCAGTAGGGCCAACAACCACAACCGCAGCGGCGGTTCCGCGTCATCAGTTCGATCACCCGACGGCCGCTGCCGAATTCGCCCCTGGAGCAGCCAACACAACGGCACAGCGAAACGTGTATGGCGCCAGCCAAAACCAAACCAGTTCCACAGTTAATCTGGCGGATTTCGAGCCGATGCCTCAGCCACACGAACTAGAGGCTGCGGAGCGAGAGATCGTGCGGCGACAACACGAGCTGGGTACCTTCCACCACGGTCCGGATCTTTCTTTGAACGAGCAGCCAGCGAAGGCGCCGGAAGCCCCGAAGGTTGAGCTGAGTGCGTACCAGCATGGCCCCGACACCTTCTCACGGAACGAGGCCAAGATGTTAGGAGCGCCGACGGCCGAGCTCGGAGCATACCAGCACGGCCCTGACACATTTGAGAACGAACATGAAGCCAAGGTCCTGGGAGCATATCATCCTGGGCAAGACGCTTTCACACGGGAGCGCGAGGACAAGGTGCTTGGCAGCTTTCACGACATAATGAACTTGGCAAAACCTACAGGGCGGGGCGGCACAGCACCGCAGTCATATGAGATGAACCCCATACGGCCTACGAGGGGAAATGGCGACACAAACAGATGAGGTCTATGAAGGACCCTACCCACCACAAAAACGATGTTTATTACCACCAAGTACGAATATGGCCTCAAGGCGGAGAGGCTCAGCTGAACAGCACCCATGATACCCAGACAAAGACCCGCACTGTCTTGTCTCAACCACTGCAGGAACGTTCAGCCGCATGAGCCACTCAGTCAGCCATGTGGCTTAACTGTTCATACCGGCTCGGGGGATGCCTGATTCCTGTGGACAGGAATTAGAGACGTGTCGCACGGCCAAACACAAGCCACAGAGCTTTGACAGACGCTGACTGGGCTCCCCCACCATCGCCAGCTACGATGTCTGAACGCTCGAGATCATCCATCAGTGAAGGAATCGGCTATTTTAACCAGAGCCGACAGTCTACATGATTGTCTTTCATTCCTAATCGATGCGACCGATACATCTTTGGCAAAGGCGAGTTACGCAACCTGCTCAAAACTATAAACGCCAGCGCAGAGCTCGAGTGAGTGACGGATCTCACAGGAGCAAGCGCACATCAAATCCCTACGCAAGGACAGTCTACAGAGGCAAATGAATGTCCTCATCCAATGCACCTCTCACAGGTTTGCTCAAAGGCACCTAAGAGATGACACAGCAGGTCGTCGTCACGACTCAGAAAATATCAAAACATAGATACAAATGAAATTTAATCTTAATCCATGAAAGTTAAGACGTTCTTGACCTATCTGTTACATGCCGAGGATACCTTCACTCACTGCCTTGTGTATGGTCATAATACCTTAGGTTATTGTATGCTGTGTGCCTCGACATCTCACAATTTTGAAACCACATGAGCTTCCATCGAAGTGAACGTAGTCTTCTACACTTGGATTGCGCACTTGTCGCCGGTCTATGCCAAATCATGGCATCTTTTAAGGTTCGCAAGCTTCCTTGAACGAGTTCAACCTCTACAAGGTACATACCACTCAGTTATACTACATGCCACTTAAACGCATCCGTCCATAAGCCGACCTTCTGGATACCTGTTTAAACTTAGATGGTGTATTACTAATATGTTATTGAGCATCGGAACGGGAGGCGAATGTGCTTTGGTGGGTTTTGGTGCCAACGACTGTTCTCAAACAGCTTTCAGACTAGGCGTGTCGAGTGATATGCCGTATGTGGATGAACAGCGCGCTCAACGGTGTCAAGTCAGACTTTTGCTGTTCATAGGGAGCTACGTTTTTGTTGTTGTTGTTGTTTCTACTGTTCTTGATAGGTTCACTGAAACTCAAGACCCTGGAACCTCTAGAGCACAGGGGCAGTCTCCAAGTCGTCGGAACGTGAGGGTCGCCTCTCAACCTACTCGCGAGGCCAGCCACGCATCAGACCCAGCGCTTGCTCTCGCCAGCGCGACACGCCTCAGTAGCATCAAAGACTTCAACGGCCGGCAAAATTAGTCTGGTTTCCCCTCTTCGCAAAACCTGGTGTCTGTTAGAAAAACACATGCCATCGCGGTGATATGACCTATTGTGAATGCCACCTCGTGAGCTGGTTGCGGCCACGGATGTTGGGGAGATACTGTGAGCATCTACTTCAAAGTCCTATCTCATATGAAAAACCTGTTTTGTGTGACGATGGGCAAATGCGATGGTCGACGTCGGCGAGATTTTTCGGACGTGAAACATCCCCCGATCCAGAACTTCTCTGGTCGGGGGAAACGGTTGTACCGAAGGACTCTTCAGCTTTCATGGAGAGATCGGAACCTGGAATACATGAGGCTTCCCCGAGGCGAGACACGACAAGCGGTACGGGGGACCAAGGCAAACCTGTGTTTGAAAATATTCAGTCTTCTTGGAAGCTTTGTAGGACAGAGAGTCATACTTGTTATGAACATCCTGTTGTAAAAAACTGGCCTTGCGCCTGTCGCTACTTCCTTGTTGCTATTCAAAAGGTTGAGACATGGGTGCGAGAGGCCTTGTGGCGCCAAAAAGGGGGTCATTCCTCGAACCTCATATTCAACAAACTAGCACGATCAAGGAAGATCTGTCAAGTCTCGGCATGATTCTCATGACGAGAAATAGATGGTATGCCCATGTTCATTCAACTGGGGCAGTGAAAAGCGCCTGGCCGTGATGCGCGTGGTGAATGATGCTCTGACGATGATACCTGGATATGCAACCATTATCAGGTTCCAGGAGAGAAAAGAACGACGATGAGGTATACATATATATACTTACATATGTGTCCACAAGGTTCAGTTCCCTTGAATCTGACTTGCATCTATCGTATTTTTGGTTTTAGCCTCTGTTCGAATGATCACACGGTGAGCATCACGCTGAATCAAACCACAAGTGAAATCGCGGCAAGAGAGCCCTTGATGAGACGACTCCCAGGCGAATCACTATCCTCTTCTACATCTACCCTTGATAGGTTCCTGCGGCTCTCCTAGGTATTCCACGCCACATACCAATAGGCGACAGAGATGTTCACGGCCTTGGTGTACCGAAAGGGCCTGGCTTCTGGAAAGCAACCCAAGGATGTCCACGTAATTGATGAAAAGACCGCTCATGACGACAGGAGATGTATGGACTGCCGCATAGCGAGGGCTCGTACGTGTATGAAAGTGTGTCGTCCAGCTTTCTCACTTAGGAACGAAGCAGACCAACTTGGTCGTCTATCCAAAATGTAGCAAGTTCCCCAGGGCCTCAGCTCATTCATACCAAATTATCTCGGTAAGCACGTGTTTCAAGGCAAGTCAATGCTAGTAGACCAGGGCACTTGACAAAGACGAGAATCCACAGGTCCATGGTCCTCACGATCTCTACGCGGCCACGCATGAGGTTGAATGGTTCGATTACAATACCCACGTTGCCAGGTAGATTGCGAGGTTCATGGGTGCGTAAATCGGCGCAAGTCAAAGATGCCGCCGTGCCCCCCTTACCGATACACAGAAAGCCTGATTCCCGGACTTGTTCACAGAGTGCAAGCCGAGTGGGAACCGTGCCGTCGGACGAGGACTCTGACCCCAATCTGCAATGCGACCTCAGCCGGTACAGGTACCCACCCGGCGCCGTGCGCCGATTCGTACCGGCGGCATCCGGGGGTCTCACGAACTAAGACGCGTGGTCGTTGGAAGAGCCCGACGTGAGTTCAGAACTCACGTCTCCTGTGGTGGTCGTCGAGCGTCGTCAGCTTCCATCTTCCTTCACATGAAGCCTAGAAGTTAAAGTAGACATGACACACCGAAGACGCCCGAGCGACCACAGCGAAAACTTGACGAAGGGTCCTTCCCGAGGCAACTCCTCTTCCCAAAGACATCCCCTCATCAGTCGGAGACGCCTCGGCAAGTTCGATATTGATATTTCTTCCTTCCCCAAACCTTTCTCCAAAACGCGGTTCCGATCCCTGTCCTTGCAGCTGAGATGGTGTTTAGCTGAACCTCCCCTTCTTCCTCTACCCCGAATGTTCGACTTCAAACATGTGAGATGGGGGGGATGTAAGTCAGTTGCCGACGGCGGTGACCATAGTTGACAACTTGATGTCGTTAGTGTGACGCAGCTCTAGATGTCTCTCTTGTTTGGACCTGAAGGAGGTGGTGTAGCTCATCAACAAAGTCCAACCTCTCCCCCGCGGAAGCATGTTGGGGATATCTCCTCCAGGAGAATGGTGGCGGCGTCCCGCAACCACTCACCACACCGTTTCAATCATGTTACTTGCATGATGGACCATCGCATGTGATGGATGACGCTGCGAGAAGAGGCTCTCCGGCTTGTGTGCGGAAACAGAACCTGCAGATAAGCCGGCCAATTGAGGAACATGCCGGAACGCAAAACAAACACACGAGGGGAGCACTGGCTCGCTCATAATGGGCTGACATCACAAATCTCTTGTAATGACGGGCGCATCGAATACAAACGGGATGAGCTGTTCATCAGAAACACGGAGGCATCTTCACCTCGGGATGACACCTCAATCTCTAGCAGCGTCAACGCCTCGGTTGTGCAAAGAAACGCCGCGCTTGCGAGCAGCACATGTAAGTCACTGTTGGGGTAAGCTAACAGCTAAGCTGGCAGAGCAAGGCAGTTGCAGCGAGGGCTGGCTCTTCTTTTCCCTCAGTTGCGTCTTCTTCTTGTCGGCGGGGCCGATATCGCTGCATTTTCCCGAAGAGTTTCGACATCAGCTTCAGTGATATCGAATTCCTTCTCGATGGGAAGCCAAGCTGGACGGGATCTCAGACATGCAATTCGCGCACCTGACTGCCAATTTTAGAATTGCAGATTCTGTGAGGCATCTTCAGGGTTTGCTAATTACAGGCCCTCAGGATTAAACGGCTCGCAACTGAGGGGTCGAGGCCCTCGACACGCGGGCGTCTATCAACCTCATTGCTCTGTCAACTTGTCAAGGAAAAAAACTCTCGTGAGGAGCTCCTCTTGCGAACCCGGGAAGAGTCGGAGAGACCGAGGAGGAGGCTCCGGGTCTACCCTACAGTTCGTGGGGCACGTCGTCGTCGTGGTAAGGGTGCGGTGTGGGGGAACTGGAGTCTTGGACGAGGCTGTGGACGCACAAAACTCTAACCGTCACGATGGCGAACGACCTAAGAACATGGACGATTTTTCAATGGAGGTGCGGACTCGGGCAATGTCCGAAGTTCTTCCCCAGAGAAGAGCTTGTCAAAGGCGTGGCCCAATCAGCAGCGGCGATCTGGACTTGATCTTGCATCTGGCAGCCTCTCGTTGGTGCCCGAAAATCGAAACTGGGGTAGTGAGGACACGCGGAGAGTGGTGGTGAAAAAATGGTTGGCGCGCGCCAGAGGGGGCACCGGTTCCGAGTTACGGAGACCAACGGAGCAGGTCGGAAGACGTGACAGTTCCAGGTTGCATTGTGCGGGGAGTGACGCCCCCCATCGTTAGCTCCATGCGGGGCCGAGGGGGCGGTTTGACGCCCTAGCTCAAGCACCAAAGAGCCGCTGGTGGAGCGAGCTAGCGATACCGGTCTGGGTCGAGTTCCCACGCACTTGATGAGGAGGATGAGGAGCTGGAGGAGAAGGTGCGGGATGGCTGACAATTTGGTGACACGACGTGCGTCCCGGTGTTTAACCGCTCCGCTGGGGCTCTCTCACGACGGGCGAGACATGCTGGCTGTGGCTCTCCTGCAAGAGAGGAGGTGAAACAGTCGAACTTTGTAAGCAATGTGTTTGCAAGAACCGGAATGTGCAGAGGTTGAAAGCTATTAGGTAATGTTAGGTAATATATATTGAGATCAAGACTCATGTGCGCGACCAGCTGAACTGGACGGACAAACCACACACACACATGGCCATAGCGGTGAGCGAGAGCGCGGTAGTCGACACAAAGTGTTGAGTCCCTGGTTGGAGGGGTTAAGGTTGACGCGTCTGATCGTTGCTGACGAGAAGCTTGGCGGTGGTATCCAGCCGCCAAGTTTGCCAAGGCGAGGGCAGGATCGCGGACGTGAAGAAGGTTGTCTCAGCACGTGCAATAGTCTGGGGTGAATCAAGATAAGCCCAGGCGACTGCGACCGCATTGTCTCGGAATCGTCTGAAGCTCGCAATCGCTGCTTGGTAGTAGATGAACTAATTCTCTCGACTTCTTGCGGGCCAAACTCGGGCTGTTTATTGACGTGCGCGATGAAGTGAGGGTCGGAAGCTTTCATGAGGAGTCGAAGCTGTCTGCCTGTACATGCGATGACAGAACTGCGCAACATTGCCTTTCTTTGGGGGAAGGGATCTGCCTGGTTGCGGTTCTCAAGCTATCCGTACGCCATCGGCGATCCAGCACCGATCAGAGACATGGAGATAAGAGTTGGAGAGGCGTTGGGAAGTCCGGATGGACTGTCACCAGCAGGGAGAGGGCTCAAGATAAGGCGCCTCAAATGGCACTGAATAGTCACCGAGTTCGTTGAAGATGAAAACGCATGGGCTGGAGGGCGACCAGGGCGGGCCTTTGGCCACTCTAAACTGTGAAAAGTACCGAGGACATTTGAGCGTTGGCGGCAGACGCGTGCAACATGGACGTCCATTTAACGTGGTTTCGTCTGAAGTTTCGATCTCAAGCCCCCGTCGACGGTAAGCAGCCATATCGTCCAGTGAGATTCGGAGCGAGACGTGAGCATAACTTGTTCTGGGTGCTTCAAACCTTTCGAAACTGTGATTTTCCAGCGGGTTCGTGTTTGAGACGGGTGGAGAGCTGGCGGGCGTTGTGTGTGAGTGTGTGCGTGTGTGTGAGGATGAGGATGCTAGTGAGTGATGAGCATTGGACGCGTGGATGTCCATGTTTCAATTGGCAGAGGATCCTCATCCGGACTGCGATGGACGGGCTGGAAAACGGGGTGGCAGATGGAGGTGAGTTCGGGAGACAAGGAGGGAGCCCGGTCGGAGCAAGGCAGAGAGAGAGCAGGCGGGCAGCGGGCAGGCAGGGTTCGGGACCAGGGGGTCGGGGGTGACAGGGGGTTGAAAAATTTGGAGCCAGGCCTGGCAGTCGGTACCGGTGGGCCCGCCGTCAGCGCGCGTGCGTTGTGGATCCGAATCGCTGTGGCTTGCCGCTAAGCGGAAATCCCTGTGGAGGCATCGGGCAAAGTCGGGAGGGCCTCAAGTTTGAGGCTTGTAGGGAGAGTCATGTTGCAGTCATGCTGCCCATGCAAATGTCTCGTGTGTCTTTCTCTGTGCTGTGCTGTGAAAGTGGTATGTGGTGTATCCGTAAGTACCTGCTGTTGTTCGCTCATTCTGTGCCCTTTCTTATCTTGCTGATGAGAGGGGAGCTCGAGATTTGGGGGTTACAGTCCACCTGGCTCACGGGATGGTGGCAAGACGGTGGGCAGCAAATGCCGTCAAATCGGGTGTTCAACATGAGTTCCCCGAGTAATAAGCCCGAGAGAGATATCGATATGCCGTCT
>JABGLZ010000755.1:9588-32321 GCA_014705045.1 Colletotrichum theobromicola | reverse complement strand
GGGGGAGAGGAGGGGTTGGGCGGATTCGTAGTCTGCGAGGAGGCGGTGGAGGGTTAGCAGGAAGGGGGTGAGGGAGATGGAGGGCCCGGTGAGGGAGTGGTAGGTTGCGACGCCGGCGGAGGGGAAGGGGGAGGGAGGGGGGATGGACGGGGAGGTGAGTCGGGGGCGGGGAGGGCGGGGGACCATGTGGTGGTTTGTTTTGGGGGTTGTTGCGGTGTTGGTGGTGATGGCATGGCATTGGAGTACTAGGTTGATTGAGAAGAGGTGTCTGGGGAGGGGAGCTCTTTTGAAGTTTATGGAGTGGTGATGTGGCGTGGTATTTGGTTTCTCACAGCGAAAGAGTTCAGGTAAGACAAGGAAACAAAGATGCTGCAGGGATTGTGTTACTCTTTCGCTGTGTCAAGACCAATCTATGTTGGAGACGTTTGTGTTGAAGCATTGTGTTTATACAAAGACCTTGTGGAAGTCGTGGGAGGACTGAGTGAATTACGGACTACGGTGAGGCTTCACGTCGGGAATAGTAACTTTGATGCGTTGTACTGCTCACCAGGCATATGGCGTATGTTGCCGATTGATTACTCGGTAATAAGATCTTCCTATACAGCCAATACAATTGCTCGGTACCGGAGGTAAATATTCTTGTACTAAACAGTGAACAGTGTGGATGGGAAAACTTGGCTATTGAGTTATTTGGCGTAGTTCGGTGATTTAATGAAGCCAGTTTAGTTTCGTACAATTTTTGGAATATTCAAGATGATTTAAAAAAAAAATAAGATCTTCAGCGTACAAAATGTAGAGTGACAGAGGCTACAAATTAGACTAACTCTGAATAATCACGAGCAACAATGAAAATTGTGACAACATAGTGGTGGCTCTTATTTTGACAATGTCTAAAGTTCTACTCTAACTTCCTGCGAACACAAAACGATCGTCATTGATGTCCATCCACCACTTCCTACTATGGTAGTCAGTCAGTCTGCAATTCTGCAACAATTACCTTATCCCACAGCTCTGCCGCCCAACAGATCTGCAGGGATCACGGAAGCGTCGCGCTTTTCCACATCGGCTGCAGGCTCATGTTCCCCCCGGTGCAGAAGTCACCTCATCGCCCGGGGGTGCAGCCAATGAGAAGCAACGCCGAGCAGTATGCCCACATCCCACAGGCCCGATTCACCAATCAGGTCGACGTGGGATGCTTTCGACGCTGCAGTTCCCGCGACGGGCGACGGAACCAGCCGCCGTTCATCAGAGAGTTGCCCATCGTTGTTGTTGGCTTGTTTACCTGGGTAGGCTGTGAGCGGGGCCCTTGACTGGGGGTCTGCAGCGTCTGGCGGGAGTATTTATGAGACATGAGCACCCCGGTTGGAGCGAAGGGATGGTTTCTCTTTTCCTCGTTAGTCAGTTTGCGAGTTGCGTTCCTGCATATGTCGACCACTTGAGCCATTTCCATAACTCTGAGTTTTCGCTTCAGCTACAACTCGGCGACGATGCAGGATCCACGCGATACAATTGCCGTAAGACAACACTCTCTGGCTTCATACTTCTCTTGCTTAGCGCATCTCTACTGATTCTGTTTGTGCCATTACCAGCCCGCTGAAGCGGATAACGCGTCCGACGTCGGAGATGTATGTTAGAATTATTCCAAGCAACCCCGCGTGAATGCGCCACAGAGTTTGGCTGTTGACAGTCGCGCAGGGGTACGAGTCGTCGACCCTGACTTCCCTCAGGTCCAGCATCTTGGAGGATCAGCTGGAGAACGGGAGGACGTATCACTCTCTCAGCGCAGGAAGTACGCTCTCTGAACCTCTCTGACTATGTGATCTTGACTCCTTGAGTTGACAAGGGCCTAGAGTACAACTATCCTAATGATGACGTGAGGTTCCCGCTTTGCTGTTCCTCTAGAGACTGTTAGGAGGGGTTTGCTGACGATGTCATGGTCTGAAGAAAGAGAACGATCGATTGGGTGGGTGTTGTACTATGAAAATCACAGTCCTTCATCTAGCATGTCTAACTAGCTCGTCAATTATCCGCAGACCTGCAACACCGCATATGGATCATCTGTTTCGATGGCGATCTAGCCCTTAACCCGGGCCACAAGACCGCAAAGCGAGTCCTGGACATTGGCACTGGTACTGGTCTCTGGGCGATTGACTATGGTGGGTAACTAAAGACCGAAACGTCTCATCCAGAACGACAGTTGTGAAACTTGGCTCATGCTAAACTGTGACCAGCGGACGCGTTCCCCTCCGCCGAGGTAAGGCCATATTCATGTCTCCAGAACTGCAATGACCTCGCATTGACGGATATAGGTCATTGGAGTCGACCTCAGCCCGATTCAACCCGGATGGTATTGCACAAAACTCGTTTATGTTGACCTAGTACACAAGACTTACCTGTGTCCAAAGGACCCCACCCAATTGCTCGTTCGAAATCGACGACCTCGAAAAGCCGTGGACTTGGACGAAGCCCTTTGACTTCATCATGTGCCGCGGCATGGCGGGTTGCTTCGCGGACGTACCCGCAATGATCCGAAAGTTCTATGAGTATGCCCCTCCGTCTCTTTCCCTAGTTGCATTTGACAACAAACCTGCAAAGGTTTCGGTCAGCGTATCTCAAACGCCATAAGCTGACATTCCCCTTCCGCCGGGAAGCAACCTCACACCAGGCGGCTGGTTCGAGATCGACGATCTAGCGCTCCCGCTCGGCTGCGACGACGGTACCCTCAGCAAAGACTCGGCCCTCTGGCGCTGGCACGACGCCGTGTCCCAGGCCTCGGCGAAACTGGGCCGGCCCCTGGTAAGCATGTCGACGCACTTAGACGCCATCAAAGCAGCGGGATTCGTGGAGGTCAAGTTCAGAGAGTTCAAGTGGCCGTTGAACTCGTGGCCCAAAGACCGGCGACTGAGAGAGCTCGGCAGCTGGCAGTGCAACAACCTGGACATGGGTCTCGAGGGACTCTCTCTGGCGTTGCTGACCCGTGCGCTGGACTGGAGCCAGGAGGAGGTCCTCGCGCTGTGCGCGCTGGCGCGGAAGGACCTCCGCGATCGCAGGATTCACGCGTACTGGAGGGTGTGAGTAGCGAATGAGGGCTTGGACAAACGGTGATGATAGCTGACACTTAAGGCAGGCATTGTGTTTACGCTAAGAAGCCGACTGATGGGAAGGAGGCGTAATTGGGGCTGCGGACTGTTCGGACAAGACCTGCGTTGAATGGCGGGCCGGCAATACATCCGCCAGAATACAGCTGTCGGATGTACGACATGGAAGCTGTAGAGATCGTCGCATAATGGATGCGCAGAAGAATAAAGTGTATCCTCTTGACAGATCACAATTGCCTGCTGCATTTTATTGTCCATCGAGAGTTACGGTGGAGAGAGTATGGGCTTATTACATGGGTTGATTATCGCGGCTTGAAACTGCTACCCTCGGCAAGCGCATAGGTTGCTCCGGCTCGACTCGGCCAGATCTGGGAGTAGGCAGGTCTCAGCTTGAGGTAATCGTGCTTCACTGATCAAGGTAAAGCCACTTGTCCCTTGAGGTTTAGACATGGTAATCCGTATGATTTGCTGCTTCAGGCTGCTGTAAAACGAACCAGACGGATAACTAAGACAGAATTCAAAACCTCTTCTCTTTTCGTCTTCCCCTTGCATCTATCAGAATTAAGTTCGCGGAGTGACAAGCAAGCAGTCCTCGCGGCATTCTCCAACGAGTTTCGCCGGTGTTTATGACAAGATCAGCGGCTGCAGGGGTTATGAAAATCGTCACCTTTCTCTCAGCGGCTGCAGGCGATGCTGCCCCGGTGCAGGAGTCACCGGGATGCATGGCCAACCAACATCCGCCGCCGAGCAAATCGCCCACATCCCACGAGCAATACCTTCCTTCCCCTCCCCCATCGCGTTGCAGCGGGTTTTCTTCCAGAAAGCGCAGTTCCCGCGCCCGCCAAGCAGTTCCAACTGCTGTTGTGACATGTGTCATCTTCATCGTTGTTGGTTCGTGTGAACTGTGAGTGGGGCTCTTCACTGACGCCCCCCTCCCCCCATGTTGCATTCGGGCATATTTAGGAGGCAAGGCCCCTTCCAACAGAGACCAAGTTGGTCTCCCACTTGTCTGTACCAAGCTCCTGTACGCGGCGGACACTGGAATTCGGAATCCGACGGGCAACTAAGCGCCAAGACCGTGAACTGGATTATCGCCGCTTTTGCTACGGGGTTGCAACAATGCAGAACCCACCGAACACACAGGACGTAGGATCTGCTCCATTTTCGTACACGTAATAGGCCATGAAGGCTTTTGCTAACTGTCTTTGCCTGCCGTCTAGCCCGTCGATGCGGACGACGCGTCCGAGGTCGGAGACGTAAATATACCTCTACCCAGCTATTTACCTCCCGCTGTAAACTTTCACGAATGCAAGATATTGACCCTGTCTAGGTTCATGAGTCTTCGTCGTTGGCATCTCTCAGATCCAGTATCATGGAGAGTCAAGTGGAGAATGGGAGAACGTATCATTCATTGAGTGCGGGGAGTATGTGCGGCCTTGCACTGTCCCGAATACCTAAACACTGCCAACAACGAATGGGTGCTGACTTCGAATCACACAGAATATAGCTACCCCAATGACGACGTGAGCATCCCGTCCATCGTCTATCCCCTCGTAAACAACTGATATGGATTTGCTAAATGCGGCGTGAATGGAAGAGAGAAAATGAACGTTATGGTGAGTATCAACTACACTGTGCGAGCCCTTTGAGGCCATCATCTGGGCTACGTAGCTAATGACATCTACAGACTTGCAGCACCATGTCTGGCTGGTTTGCTTCGATGGCGAATTGGCGCTCAATCCTGGCCATAAGACTGCCAAAAGAGTTCTCGACCTTGGAACCGGGACGGGCGTGTGGGCGATCGACTATGGTAAGCTGAAATCTTGACACTAATCAAGTTATCGCCTGGCTAATGACACGCGACAGCCGACGCGTTCCCTGCTGCAGAGGTATGATTGACCTCTCGGGCCGGCAGTTCGTTCATGAAGCTAAGATCACGACTTTGACTAGGTTATTGGGGTTGACCTCAGCCCGATCCAGCCTGAGTGGTAAGAATGAACCAGCGACATCGTTTGTGCGTCTTGTGCTCATGAACTTCGTAGGACGCCTACAAATTGCTTCTTTGAGATTGACGACCTCGAGAAGGAGTGGTTGTGGAAAAGCCCCTTCGACTTCATCATGTGCCGCGGAATGGCAGGTGCTTTTGCTAATGTACCTGCCATCATTCAGAAAGTCTATGAGTAAATACCTTCCATTCTCACCTTATCGCATGTTTGATGAAACGCCAACGCTGTCACTTCCTGCATTCTGCAACCCATCATCCATTGCTACATTGCTATTTTCCCCTTCCAGATGATGAACTGATAAGGTTGTTACTCCTCTAGTAATCTTACTCCTGGTGGCTGGTACGAGGTCGGAGATCTTGCCCTTCCCCTTGGCTGCGACGACGACACTGTATCCAAGGATTCAGCGTTATGGAAATGGCACGACGCCGTCTATGAAGCGTCGAAGCGGATGGGCAGGCCGATCGACAGTCTTTCGGTCCACATCGATACCATGAAGGCGACAGGCTTTGTCGACATAAAGCTACATGAGTTCAAGTGGCCCCTGAACCCGTGGCCGAAAGACCCGCACCTGAAGAACCTCGGCGATTGGCAATTTCACAACCTCAGTATGGGCCTTGAAGCAATCTCCCTCGCTCTCCTCACGCGCGTGATGGGCTGGACAAAGGAAGAGGTCTTGGCGCTCTGCGCTTTGGCGAGGAAAGAGCTTCGCAGCCTCAAAGTCCATGCATACTGGCGGATGTAAGTGCGAATTAAGGATGTCTTTTCTAGTGACGTTGATAATACTGACACCGTGAGTAGACAGTGTGTATACGCAAGGAAGCCTGAGACACAAGAGGATGAGCAATAGAAGTACCGGGATGAGTGATGTTTCGGTCAATTCACACCAGCGTCAGGTTCGATAAGACAGAGACCGTCCTAAGTGGCACATGAATCACATGCCCAAGCAACCAAAGGTCTTTGCCATATGGATTCATAATGCAGATAGATTGCTGAAAACCATCCCCTCTGGTGGATTATCTTCCGTAAATGCGTTCAGACAATTCCATCTCCTCAACCACGATTGGCAACATCTTTCAACAGGACACCAGCGGCAAGCTTTCCAAGGTTGTTAGACGCAAGCGGCGAGTCACCCGTGAGCAGGTACCGGTCCTGATGTGTCTGTCCGGTGATTCCCTCGTTCAACGTCTTGACACCGAGCTTTCGCAGGCGATCCCCAACGAGCCATTCCATCTTTCCGGGAATGTATCCAATATCGATGTTTGCACCCGAGTCAAGCGAGTCGGGGAACACCACAATCTCGTAGCCGTCATAAATGAACTTGCTTCCTGCAGGCTTGCCCACATCTGCGGCAAGCATACTGGCCGGCCCATGGCACAGAGTGATGTAGTATCGCTCATTCTGATGGGCCCAGCGCAAGATGTTTCCGACGG
This sequence comes from Colletotrichum theobromicola, assembly GCA_014705045.1. Classification (NCBI taxonomy): domain Eukaryota; kingdom Fungi; phylum Ascomycota; class Sordariomycetes; order Glomerellales; family Glomerellaceae; genus Colletotrichum; species Colletotrichum theobromicola. Next base: position 25,787 of record JABGLZ010000755.1, on the reverse strand, counting down.
TCACCGAAGCTGGAACACCGTTCAAGACGCCGTGGCCACCGGGAATGAAGACGCCGATGTAGGGCGTGTCGGCTGAGAAACCATTGCCCCACACCTCCTCCAGGTTGAGCGGGTTGCGAATCTTCTGCTTGTACTTCTCATAGATGCCCTTCACAGCTTCGTCCTCCTTGGGAAAAGCCCACATCTCGAATTTGACAGGGTCACCAGAGATGGTGGCGATATCGATGTCGAAACCAGCAGCGTCAAGATGAACCATGGGGAGCAGCATCTCGACAGGGTGATTGCCCGTTGAGAAGAACTCGCCACCGGCCATCTTCAGATACCGCTCCTGCGTGGCAATGAGGAGGATCTTCCACTTCCCTCCTTTGTATGCGTTTGGGTAGTTGGCGCCATCGAAGTCGGTCTTGGGAGCGGTGTATTGCGTAAGAGAGAAGGGAGAGGGAAACCAAGCGTCGTCCTCGGCTTGGTCAGGGACTGGGTTGCGCTCGGTTGACATTGTAACGAATGACCTCACGGGTTGTTGCTATATGAGAGTAATGCTGAATACGTTTGAAGACAAAGAAGCTGTCGTGGCGGATGCAAAGATGCCCTTTTTAAGTGTTATCTGGCTGAGGAATTCGTGAGTCGTTTAGTGGGGGTACCGGACAAGTGAGGGGGGGTTGCGTGGAACGCGCGGAAATAAATCATCGTTAGTCCACATGCCACACCAATAGTAAGGTTTTCCGGAAACGAAACTCTGGAAATATGGAGTTTACGCAGACCTGACGACTTACCGCCGTGGTTCAACACGTCGACGGAATAGTGACGTCGTGAACCTTATTTTGAGGAGACTCCAGCTGACGACTCTAGTCCATATCCGGAAAACTTGATATTGGTGTAATCTACGATGGTATAGTTTATGAGATGATATGAAGCTCAATCTTCCCAATGGTTCTCGGGTAGGTGTTTGATGTTTCTCATACTTGCCCATTTCCTTTCTTCCCTTTCGATAACTAAATGTCTATGTTTGTGGCAAGTTGTGCCGCTTTCACAGCAAGATGCTCCAATGCAAAGCGGTTGCTATGTCTCCTTGATAGTTGTACATCATCAGAACTGTAGACTATTGCATTTTGCTATCTTCAGCCTACTGCAAAGTTTACTAGAAATTCTTGAGCATTTTGCCTTTTCGCTTCTATTGTGTGACAAGACGTACATACGAGAGACGTGACTGTGTTAGACGTTTGGATATTTATCTTTTTTACACATGCGCACATAAATCGCTACCAGTTTGTGGGATTATACACATCTATAGCTATTTTTTAGAGACTACAAAGGGCTCGAATTGATCCCACAGCGAGTTGTCACTGCCCGCGGAGCAGTACAGAGCCTAGATTAAGTCAAATCCGGTTCGAAATTCAATGGAAGAAAAGGCTCTTTGCAAGTTTCTGCTTCCAACAAAAAGATGTTGAGAAAAAGTAAAACAACAAGGGGAACGGGCACCACCGAGTTGCCCAGCGGAGCTGCAGCCTAAAACGCTCTCCCGGCTGCAATGCGTGTTGGCCCGGTACAGGGATCATGTCACCTTTTGGTGTTTTCGTCCTATCAGCTTAGCCGACCCTGGTATTGACCAACAACCGCATCGGACCATCCGCCATTAAGGGTATGGTAGCAGATAAAATTCTTTAGAATAACGAATGAACTTCCTTTTTGGTCAACCTTCCCCTCAGTTGGCGGGAGATACTCCACAAAACAGCCCTGCGGGATGTGGCACGACATGCTACATATAGAAACCTCTCTCCCTCCTCGTTATCGCAAATAGTCCAGTCTACCTTTTTTTCACCAACTATTGATCTCTTACCTCATCCACAAGTATATATTCAGAGCTACTGGCTCTTGTGCTAACACATCGGACCTATTGACTTCCAGCTAACGCCGGGGATCTCCACGTAGGAGTAGCGACTAGAAACGCGCACAATGCAAGAACCCCACCAAAACCCGGCCGTAGGTTATTCTTAGTTTCCTTCATAGACATATCAATGTACCAGACAAATAATCTGAATGCAAATACTTACGGTATTATAGCAAATTGAGGCGGACGACATATCGGAGTTCGGCAGTGTGAGTAATTTGGAAATGCACAAATTATCGATGGCCGTTGCTAGCTGACGCGATACGCTATTCTTCTTCATGTTCTAGGCCTAAGAAGAGTCATCTGTAGTCTCCTTGCGATCTAGCATCTTGGAAAATCGGATCGAAAATGGGCGAACGTACCACTCTATGAGTGCGGGTAGTATGACAAACTCACAAGCCAACCAAAGCCTCATGCTAACTACTATCAGAATACAACTTTCCCAACGATGAGGCAAGTTTTATGATTGAATGAACGAAATCAGCTTAATCCAAAGAAATGAATGCTGACCCCTAGTGTTTGAACATCAGAAAGAAAACGAACGTTTGGGTGCGTGCTTGGATATAACTTGGGTCCCTCCGTCATACATAAGATTCCTTACTAAGATCTTTGCAGACTTGCAATTCTTAATCTGGTCAATTACACTTGACGGTGACCTAGCACTATCCCCGGGCCATAAGACAGCCAAGCGTGTCCTCGACGTCGGCACCGGTACTGGTATCTGGGCATGCGAGTTTGGTGAGTGATTGAATTTGAAAATTTCTTGATTTTTGCTAATGAAGACGCAAGCCGATGAGTTTCCTGACTCTGAGGTACGAACTCTCGACCTAAGATTCCTATAAATGTCAAGCCCATCTGATCTTTACAGGTTATCGGTGTAGACCTTAGTCCCATTCAGCCGGAATGGTGAGAACCATCGCATGCAGGGCAGCAAGCATACGGGTCACCTACTGACTCAGCTAACAGGGCCCCGCCTAACTGCGTTTTCGAGATCGATGACATAGAGAAGAACTGGACGTGGACGAAGCCCTTCGACTTCATCCACTGTCGTGCGATGGAAGGCTGTTTCGCAGACCCTAGAAAGTTCATCGAACAGGCCTACAAGTGAGTTCCGAGGTCACGATTGGAAAGAGAGATAATATAATGTCCCCTTGGTTTTACTGACATGTCCAAGAGCCCTGACGCCAGGAGGATGGCTCGAAGTAGGAGCTTGCTTTCTACCCATGGGTTGCGACGATGAAAGCGTCCCTGAAGACTCGCCACTCCGACGCTGGCACGATCTCCTCATGGAGGCTGCCGAAAAGATCGGTCGGCCTATGAAGGGTCCGGCACACTACCCGGAGGACATGGAGAGGGTCGGCTTCGCCAATCTCATCACCAAAGATTTCGTTTGGCCCCTCAACTCGTGGCCCAAGGACGAGAAGCTCAAGGAAATTGGCCGATGGCACTTTGTCAACCTTGATACTGCCTTGGAAGCATTGTCGCTGGCATTGCTTACCCCAGGGCTGGAATGGACCCAACCAGAGGTCCTCGTCCTGTGTGCCGAGGTTCGTCAAGCGTTGAAGAACAAGAACAATCACGCGTACTGGAAGATGTAAGTTTCTGCTGCCCGTCTGGTCTTCATGTCATTGGTTAACCCTTGTAGCCGGATCGTGTGTGCGCAAAAGCCCGAGAAGTCAGAGGAGGAAGAAAATGAAGAAGCGCCCTAAGAGGGTAGAGTCATTCAACCGGACGAGCGGCACGCGGAGAAGGATGTCGGTTGTCAATATGAATAATTTCAATATTTCGTATTCATGCTTTCCAATATTACACAGCGATAGTACGAACAAATCCAAGATTTGCTCGGAGCCTGTATCACATCCATCATACATGGGCATCCACATGCTGTGATATCAATAGGTGACGATTGAAGCTCGCGGGACAAAACTCGTCTATCACGGTACCACATATTACATGATAATTAACCTAAACCTGTCCAATTGAACTTAGGCAATCGATTCTTTAACTACATGTATGTCGAGAAAAGTTTCCATAGCCCCCCTTGTAAGTCGATTCTTTAAGTACCAAAGCTTGATGTGTTGTCGTACTTCTCCTTTCTCTTTGCGTCATTTCAACGTCTGATTGTTCATGGCTGTCGCTGAGTGTACGGCTTTCGCAGCAACATCAGTAAACACTTCCATCCGAAAGACTCTCTGTTGGCAAACCTTTCCTTCGTACCTCTCCATCTTATGCAACTGCGGAAGACTTTCTTTTCAGATTCTCTGTCTATTTCAAAGCCAACCAGAGCTTGGCAAATCTTTTGCATAAGGCAGTCTCTAATGTACATGTCGTTTAATGGAATCGAGACGTGGCCTCCTGCATGTCACGATCGGCGTCAGACTTTTGGACACCGATCTCAGTTATGTAACTTTGCAAACGCTAAACGTAATAAACTATGCGGAACTTCACTCTTCACTTTTGCTCGGCGCACTCCCCTAAAAGCGTACGCGATAAAACTATAGCACCGGAGCCGGCCGGCTCAAGTCTAACATTGAGAATAGAAAATACGTACACGACTGTTTGAATTCGCTGAGGGCGCTTGGTCCGAAGTTTTGTTTAGGTAGGTACGCGACATCACACAATGGTAAGCAATGCAAACCATACAGAAGGACTCAGCCTTTATTTCAAAGTTCGAAGATTGCACGAAAACACCTGGGCACACCGATTATGTACCCCAAGGTGAACGGCTTCTAGTAATCGACATATTTACAGACAACCTCACTATCTTGGATGCCGTAAAACTTCCCTTATTTCTACAGCTTCCTTCTGTCATTCTGAGTGATCCGCCCATCCCAAGGGTTTACGGAGAAGGCTTACTCTTTCTGCACTTTCATCCCATCGTGTTCGTCTATGGCGTCAAATCTGCTCTCCTGTCTTATAAAGACTTGCTCATCTTCAGGTACACCACCCTCATGAGGCCAAGACAGCTGATTGATGTGGCCATCTTCATCAGTCCCGAAGATGATCATGAACACATTGGCTGGAGAGTACGTAAATCTGGCGCATTTTGCTTGCTCGTTTCGGGAAGACATCCACGAGAACGTGTCTTCGTTTAAATGAGTGAGCCTCCAAACTTGAGAGTCTAATCCTTGGAAAGCGATCTGCAGACCCTTGGCGTCTGTTCGAATATCGACCAGGAAATTGTTAAGCGGGTGTCGGTATCGTCCAACATAAGATTTCAACGGTTTCGGCGGGTTCGGAGGACCGATCTCTTGTTTGAGACGTTCTTCTATCGATGCAGTGCTGGTCACGTGCGCATGAGCTGCTTCTTTGGCAAGCTGGACGTAGTCGTGCTTTTCTGGAGAGTTGAGGACTGTTTCAAGCAGCAGCGAGGCGACCCAGCCGCCTGGGTCTGCAAGCCCGATGGAGTTGGAAAGAACAACAACGGCGAACTCTAGCTCTGGCAGGAACGCCCAAGTGGAGGTGTATCCTGCCATGCTCCCGCCATGACCTAAGAGCACGGTACTGCCCTCCGGAGATGCAATGACAGGCATCTTCTTGGTGTAGTTGCTGTTGCAGCCAAAGCTAAGAGTGGTCGGGAGCTCGGCATAAGCAACACCCAGCCCATGACCTTTCCTGGGAGGGGTCGCTTTCCTGACTCTGTGACATTGCAACTGATGACGAACAAGCTTCAGAGGACAGAGCAAGTTCCTGGAAGGTTCAATATTCTCTTCGGTGTTGTATGCTCGGATAAGGGCATTTGTGTATCGGAGCATGTCGTTTACGGAGCTTCGGATGCACTGGGCAGCGGCATGAATGCTTCCGTCCCAAATCTGAGGCTGTTCCAGTGGGAACGGAGTTCCGTCATCCAAGGCAGCATATGGCAGGGCTATATTGCCAGGCTCTATAGTCGCCATGTCCGTTGATGTTGTCTTCATGCCCAGCGGATCGAAGATATTGTGCTGAAGGAAGGTACCGTAGCTGACACCACTGACATTTTCAATGATCTTGCCAAGCAAGTCAAAGTTCCAGTTGCTGTACTTGTACTTTTGTCGAAAGCCTGAAACTTGGGGCAAGGCGTTGAAGTAACGCATGGAATCAGCCGCATCCACAAGGAGATGGCCGTGTTTGCCGTACCACCATTGATTAGACATGCCCAAGCCAGTGGAATGAGTAAGGAGATCCATCACATTGAGCTTCTCGGTAACTTCAGGATTCCTACTATCGAGGTCCCGCAGAATGGTCGAGACGGGAGTCTCCCAGTGGATCTTGTTCTGATCGACCAGCTGGCTGATGGCACATCCGGTGAAGGACTTGGTCACTGATGCAATCCCGTACAATGTGTCCGAGTCCGGAGGAATCTGGTTCTCCACATCGCGGAATCCAACGTTCAGCTGAAAGATCGTAGATCCTTGGTAAGAAACACCGATGGAAGCCCCAGGGGAACCTCCGATGCGGAAGATTTCTTCAATGATAGGCGTCAGCCGTTGCAGCCGCTCTGCGATGGATTCAGTCATGATCGGGTAACAACCCAACAATTGGGGATGATATGACGAAAAGGTCCCCTTGAAGCGAAGAGAATTAAGAAAGCTTGCAGCGGAAACTGAACCAGAGGAGCCAAATTACAGACTGGACAGGTCCAAATGGCGTGGAGAAGGGGGCTGTAACTTTGAGGAGGTGCAGCAACGAAGGGAGAGCGTCGGGTTTTGACTTCAAGCAGCACAAAAGCAAGGCTCGCACTGTTGTTGCGCACTTTCAGTGGATTCCGTGCCTCGCAATCACAGAAAATGTCAAAGGAGTGCTACTGATGCGCCCAAGGTAGGCAGCAATGCCCTGGCCGTAAGCTGTCACAACTGACCAGGGTAAAGTGAGGCTTGCGGCATACATGTTATGGGGCAAACTATGCAAGCCAAAATACTACCCTCCTGCATCACGTAAGCCAACTTCTGCGGAAATAACACTAGATACGTAGCATCCCCTCCAACGTCTTTTCAGGGCTTCAGGCTCCCAGAGCCTGATTGCAGCGCACTTCGATTCAATAATGTGATGTCGGATGCTCAAATTCCATTCCGGGATGGTCTTGCACTTTCGCCCGACGAGGCTTTCTTCCCGTTCCAATATGCACCCCGTCATGCATATCAACGCAGCCAAGCCTGCTAACGTAGCATGGCAGCCCTCTTCGTCCCTCGACTAACGGTTCGCGCACCACCTGGCTTGCAAGTCGACATTAAGCCTGGTGCCTTTGCTCCCCGCAGAAACATGACGGTAAAGTACCTACATGTGGAGCACATCATGCATAAGAGGCAGTTGGTTTTTTAACCATCTGGGTGCCTGCAACACACGATGCGACAGAGGCCGTAATGATAGTGTGATTGAAACCTCGGCATTTTTGTGCACGCTCGCTGCCTGCAATCATTAATCTTCAACTTCTGATACAATTTTTTACCAACCGAACTGTGGACATTGGGTCCATATGAGACGTTTTGTGGCTATTGCATAAGCTCTTTGGAGTGTTTTCATCCGTCCAACCATGCAGGTCTCGGAGACCCCTATCAGACTCGGAAGGGTCCCTTCTGCTCTGTGGAAAAAGCATCAAAAGGAACTTGAAGACATTTGTGGAGTCACGAAACACTCTGATCTTCCAACTCTGACCTCAAATGTGCAAAGTAGGGTCAACACTTACAAGGACCGCATGTCGATGAAAGCCTTGAAGCAGGTCAACAACCACTTGAAATTCCTAAGACGATGGAAAGATGTAATATCCACCTTTGTCCAGTCTGACCCTACCATTTCAGCCTTGGTATGGGGATCTTTTCAGGCTGTACTGGTTGTGAGTCTGGAATAACACTGCTTCTCATCGTGAGCGTTCAGCTGATATCCTCCCACCTTATAGATCCTTGAGTGTGAAACAAATCGCATAGAGGAAATAAGCCAGTTTCTCGAATCTATTGAAGAGCAAAGTCCTGCTTTTGAGCGGTACGAGGATATATATAGGGATAATTCAAGTCTTGAACATCATCACTTCTGCTTCATGGACGAATACATATCCTTCATGATCGCCTGCGCGCACCATTTCAGGCGCTCATCTATGAGTAAGTCTAACTTCGCTGAGCGTTCAGTGCTCAAAAGGGTGACCAAGCCTGACAGGGAACCTGCTCTCGCGATCTCTGGATGATAAATTCAGGGAATGCAAGTCCAGGCTGGAGCGCTTATCCATCATCTATGAAAGAGAAGTCACAGTTTCACACCAGGAGCTCACAAAGGCAACTCATGACATAACAGCCGAGAACCACGAAATGCTCAGGGAACTTCTCTTGCGAGTTACACTGCATGATGGTAAGTCACGTGATACTACAGAAGATGACACTCTGTTGGTTCATAATGACCGTATGGAACGGAATGCCTTCTTCCATGGGAGAACCGAGCTTCTTGATGAGATCCACAAAGTTCTCGCTGGAGACCATGCGTCCAACCTCCGAAAATGCGTTTTATCTGGTGTAGGTGGCTGCGGAAAGACGCAGACCGCACTTGAGTACTCTCATCGATATGAGCTAGCCTACAATCACATATTCTGGGTCAATGCAGAAGTTGAATCGAATCTCATTGGGGATTTCGCGGACATCATCTCTCTCCTTCGACCAGATGACCCGCCTCATGAAGATGACAAGGTCAATGTTCGAAACGTCAAAAGATGGCTAGCGAGCGCCCGTTAGTTCAAGCTTTCCCCCTTGGACTGCAATCATCGTACTGACCATTTCACAGGCAAGCCTTGGTTGCTCATTTTCGACAACGTCGTGGAAGCTGAAATGATATCTAAGTACATGCCATTGGGGAGGTACTGTATCGGTGCCGTCATCATCACAACACAATTATCTGTGGGACCCCAAGCTATGCACAATTTCTGTGTCGGCGCATTTGATGACGATGAAGGAGCCCAGAGCCTCTTGAAATACCTAAAAGACCCTCACGGCAACATGAGTGAAGCCAGGGAGATTTCATCGCTTGTTGGAGGACTGCCACTAGCGCTGGTGCAGGCTTCTGGGTACATTCAAAAAAGCAAGGTTTCGATGGGAGAGTTCATTGAGACTTACAAAGCCCGCCATATCTCCCCTTCCATCTGGGATACGCGAGATGGCTACGGCAAATCCCTCGAAACGGTTTTTGACATATCACTGGAAGCGCTCGCTAGGGCTGATCAAGATGCACGAGACCTTTTGGATATAATGGCGTTTTTCAATCCTGACCAGATCCCAGAGGCAATGATCTTCAGGCAATACTCGAATTCCTGCTTGGAGAACTTCAGAACCATGAGACCCGCTCGGTAGGTTCCTTGAAGAATTGTGCCGAGTTTTACCATTTCGCTAATAAGATAAAAAGGATTCATGAGATGCGTGCCAACTTGACAGAACGCAACCAATTGTCAAGAGTCAAAGCTTCTGGCAACAGCTACGTACTCAGGATGCATCGATCACTTAAACAGAGCCTGATTCGAAGAATGGAAACGAAATCGAACGACACACAAAGACTTGAGCTTGTGTACGAACAGGCTTATAGCATCCTACGAGAGGCTACTCCTGAGCATTCGCCAACATTAGCGCCGATCAAGTTCCATGACATGCCGGCTTACAAGAATGTCTTCCCGCATGTCATGGCCTTTGTCGTGATCAAAAAGACCCTTTCCGACAATCGAATGATGCCAACAGAAAACCCCATGGACCTCGCTAAGCTGCTCCGAGACGTTGGTCATTACATGTTCGAAAGCCAGGCTTCGGGTGAGGCGATCGCCATCATTCACCATGCTAAAGAGATATCGGATAGTCAGCCAGACGGCATCGACAATGATGAGTGCAAGCTTTCTATCGACTGGCTGGTGGCCTCACATATGCTCAACCACGGTATTGACCAAAGACGAGATGGCGTCGAATTGATGCAAAAAGTACTCCATCGCAGAATACAGCTGTCAAATGGGAAGGAATTATCCAATAAACAACTAACTCTCCTAGCGGGCGCATATAATGACCTTGCATGCGCTTACATGCATGCATTCAATTTTGTTGATGCAGAACCGTTACTAGAGGCGAGTTTGTCTTGGCGACGGCTCAGACGGGACAGTACCGGGGGCGCCGTTCAACCCTCCGGGTTTGGATACGGGGGCTACAAGAAAAATATGGCGCTTATTTTCGCTTCGCGAAGAGAGTTCGCACAAGCTTTGAAGCTGGCTGATGAGTCAATTCAATTAATCAGTGCAGCTCGAACCGAACAAAGTAAGCCGGGAAGGATGCTGCTACTGGCACTATTTCTGCGAGCATGCATTCGGTTCGAGAGTGGGGACATACAGACGTCCCTAACAGAACATCTCAACGTCCTGGAGCAAAGAAGAGAGATTCTAGGTGTCGATCATGATCACACGATTGACAGTACCTTTATGGTCGGCAAAGTATACCTTGAAATGAACCGGATGGACAAGGCAGAGTAAGTCGCAGTGATTGAACGGGAATGATAACACAGGCTCATGTTATTTTCACAGAGAATACCTTCGGGCGTGTCTCTCTTCGTGGGAGAACTATTATTTTACACGGATCCCGCGGATCCTTTTCAGACTCTCCGTTGTTCTGAACTCTGATGGGCGTAATAAGGAAGCAGATGAGTTGCGAGAAAAGGCACATGAAATGAAGATGCAATTGTGGCACAGTCTGTCACCGGAAGAGAAAGATGTGCTGGCAAGGCAGGACGAGGCATCCATGTATGAAAGCATGGCAGGTCTCTGGAGTGGGCGACCGACTGGCATTCCGCATTCGTTTCCAACGCCGGGGATGCCCGAAGAGCTTCGCATGTAGTGGGACAGTTGGCATGTACCGATTGGGTGCCTTCGCTGAATTACGGGTATGCATGTTGTCTGCATTTTGCCTGAAAATCTGCCTTGTGACAAAGTGATCCTGGCACCCTGCACAGCTACCAACTCATTGGACGTCCGACAGAGCATATATGAGCATTGATAATGTGCAACAGTGATCCAATAGCGGACTACATCATCTATTTGAAAAAGACTTGCCAGCAGGAGATAACACGTTTCTTCATCCACGAGCGTATAAGTAGAGGTCTTTCCAACTCCTATAACCACCGATGTGTTTCTGCTGAAATCCATTGTTGTCATCTCCAAAGAGAGAATCAGATAACTCGAAGTAAGTCTGTGTCATGGTCACCCGCAAAACCGAGGCTCACATTTGTTGTTGTCCCTGATTGTTTAATATGCTAACAAGAGATCAACGGACTCAAGGCATCATGTCCCCAGTGAACAAGTCCCCAGAGTGGTTGGAAGCCATCCTGTCCGATACTCATGATGATACACGAGTCCAACCCTGGAGGAAGATGTTCGAAGAAGGCAGCGTAAACCGTCATGGAATCCGCACCGGCGACGAAGGGGTTTACAATGGCCAGATGATGGAGGATAATGGGGATAACGATGATGAGGAAGATGAAAACAACGATGGAGGCACAAGCGGCGGAGGAAAAGGCGGTCGGGGCAAAAGCAGCGGGGGCAAAAGCGGCGGAAAAAACAACATCAAAAGGCCGACATCTAGGTTCCAACATGTGCATGGAAGGGCAATCAAAGGCTTGAAAGCTATGTCTGCCAAAGGGGATGCCATGGCGTCTCACATGCCTATCAGATAGATCATGGAGATGGCTCTTGGTGTGCATCTTCCGCGACGGTCTCGCAGTACAAATCAATGATTCACTTTGAATAGATTATAGCTGCATCGTCAGATGATAAATTGCGGGAAGTCATCTTGTCATATCTCGCTTGGTCGAAAAATTGAAATCAAGTCCAATTCATTCAAATCTAGTCTCTCTGCGCTCGCTGTGGACGAAAAGGACGCATCAATTGTTTTACTAGAAAGTTACATGGGAACTACGAAGGTGTGATGAGTAACCCAATGACATTATCCCCGCGGCATCAGCGTATCACACCCTCATGGTCTGTCCCCCCCCCGCTTCATACACGACACATTTTCCACATCAAGAACGGATGTGTTACACAACGCCAATAATGCAGAGTGATAATGCAGGGTCAATGGAGCTATGTCAGCTAGCCCCGCATAATAATACCTAGAGCGAAATAGCGAGGCGCGATGTAGGCAACCAAATCTGCAGCCTTGCGAGCAAGTGAGGCGGTTGTCGCGTTTCTGACCCGAAAGCTAGGCATCCCGCCCAAGACGGACAGCAGAATGTGGAAAAACCCCATCTCCAGGCCTGGGCTTCATGGAGCCGAGATTATCGCAGGCGCCATCTCCGCGGAATGCACTTTCTCACATCACCTGACCGCTCGCCAGAGGAGGTGCGCCAGCGTCCAAAGATGGATTGGGTCATGATAGATTCTTACGCGAGGCGAACCATGCAAAGTGGATGTATTATTCAGGCTCTTTTGCCCAGAACTCTTCGTCTAGTAATCCACTCCATGCAGGGAGACCTAAGTAACGTATGCAGTTCCGAAGTGGCCCCGGTCACTCTGAAGCCTTGCCCTCCCAGGGCGGTAGCGACAAAAGGCCCCTCTTGCGGGAAGTGATTTGAAGAAAGAAGTTCATAAACTGATATTTCACCCGACGGCCTCATCCGCGTAGCAGAAAGTCGTGATCATACTTCCTAATTTTTGACTTGACTCCTATCGCTGCCTTTCGCGTTGTCCGAAATCCAGGGGCCTCTGTCCTGATTGCATAACTGCCAGATCTCAAGGAAACACGGATGGAGACCGTCGAAGAAGCCACCGCCGATCCGAAAGCAACGAAGCAGGCGAGAGAGAAATCCGATTCAGACGGTGTGTCGGCCTACTTCAAATATATCAAGTGGCAAGATTCCTATTTCGAGGAAAAGCCTTTTCAGGTTTTGATAGATATCCCGGCGGAGTCGCCAGACCAGCGTACGACAAATATCCTATTTGAACACGGCCCTCTCGAGAAAGTCACGGACATCCGTGGCAGCGAACACAAATACACTTTAGATCAACATGGCTTCGCGATTGTCAGGTCAAGTCTTCCTGTATCACCGGCAGATCTTGAAAGTGCAGAGAAAATCAAGACGATGTATCACCCAGAGTGTATCAATCTGCTCAAAGCCGTGGTTCCTGAAGCTGATCATATTCATATCTTCGGATCCAGAGTATGCATCGTCTCGGGATTCTTACAAAGAAGGTATGCGGCTAATACACATGCGGTTTCTACCAGAAACGAAAGAGCGGAGAGCTGCCTATTGAAGGCAAGCGCGTCAACTTCACATCTAAAGACCTTGTGCTCGGCCCTGCGATGCACGCTCATGTTGGTATGCATTGAACATGTCTTATCCAGCTTTTTGCAGAGCTGACAAACTCGATCACTAAAGACCAGTCACCTGCTGCCGTCGTACAGATGATCAAGAACAAATTTCCACGAGAGGCCGATAAGCTGTTCCGTGGACGCGTGCGGATAATAAAGTTCGTTGATTTTCTTAATGCTCATTTTCGGATATGAATATTAACTTAACCCTAGTTTGTGGAGACCGATCAGCGGTCCCGTGATGGACTTCCCGCTGGCTGTGGCAGACACTACTTCGGTGCCTCAATCGAGTCTAATAGAGGCCGATCGCATCCGCCGAACATATCACGGTCCCACGTACTTTGTCAGCCGTCCTGAGGGCATTAGATGGCATTACATGAGCCAACAAAACGATGACGAGGTGCTTCTTTTGAAGATATTTGATTCCAAGGAGGGAGTCGCTAAGTGTGAGTGTCTTTACATCCCATTACCCTATTCCATGCATGCCATGTGACATTCGCTAAACATCTCCCTAACACGTTTCCCAGACTGCGTTCACTCATCATTCCAACTGGATAGTGCTCCAGAAGATGCACCACCAAGGGAGAGCATTGAGATCAGAGCTATGGTGTTCACTTCAACTCCTGGGGAGTGAGAACGTTCCGCCGAATTGAGGATTTCAGGATGGGTGGGTGCTATGTTCTATGGGAATCGTCTCGCCTTGGAAGAGGGTCTCGCTTAAACTTCAAGAGATCTAACATAATGGATGTTCTTCAGGGGTGACGTTGAAATATATCATTGTTGATGAGAAATCGTCTTTTCTTGTACTTGCGAAATCTAATTGCTCGTGTTATTGATTTTGAATTGTGACAACAAATCAGCTGACTCCATACACTTAATGTTCTGACGACGTCACGTAGAGTGAAAGGTGGAGGCTCTAGCATATCAAATCCGGACCGCCGCACTTCCGGCTAAAGTGCATTTCGTAAACAACACAAGCTCTATGGGCAATAGGCCGGACTACATGTCAACTTCAGCCAAGGTCTGTGGTCTTTCCATGTTCGTCTCAATGGGATTTTTATTTGACAATCTTTCCATTTCTAGGGCAAGATACAATCCAGTCGCAATACGATCTAACATAAAGAGTTGCTTCTTGCACTACCAGGCGCGGTCAAATCCTCACTTCATTCCCCTGATGGTACTACATGGAGATTTCAAGCTCAGCTTCATCCGAGATCTCAATGAGGTGCGAACTTGTCTAGCCAACCGTGGAAAGCCCGCCGTCGTACCTTAGTCTGGCGTATTAATGGCGCGAAGAAATCCCTGCCAAATCGCTGGTCATCCAACCCGCCCTCGTTGGTAGACTATCCGCTGACGACTTCGCTGATACCGGTACAACAGGATCTACTCATCTCTTCATCAACCCTAACTTCGCGAGGGCTCTGAGTGTGCTGCAGAGATTCCTGACACGCCGCAAAATAGGTGTTCGGGTCAATGCAATTTGCATTGACCAGTTGAATACAAGTACTGAGAATTGTGGTACCTAGGGGACCATTATGGCCGAGATCTATGATCGCGCGAATAGAGTGGTTGTCTGGCTGGGCGAACAATACGCACCGGAACGGTGGAGCAGTTTGGCAGCCTGCGAAAGGGCATATATTTTTCTTCGGACCCAACATGATCATAATCATGGCCAGAGCTTCAAATGCTAGCCAGTGAATAGTCGGTGGTGGTGAAAACGTACTTAGCATCATGACATGTCTTTTTCTTGGATCGATTTGCCCACGCTGGAAAATGGTTCTCTCGTCTAATCAATACACAGTATGCGACGAAACCACCTACGCCGTCTTTTATTGGTGCCATATTGAACATTGCTCTGGAATCTACAGGACTTCGCGCACAAAAGTGCCGCAATCCTGTTCTGCGACTCGCATCTTCTCCCCTCCTCCAATCTTGCTCACCTCCTGGCGGTCGGCTCCAAGGACGAAGCTATGCCCACCCAGCAAGGGCTAGATTTTCATGTGAGCTTTTATGATTGGCGGGCAACAACAGACCGTCCGTTTCGTGCAGCAACAATCAAATGCCGCGAGTGCTCTCAATGAAGGCTTCGTAGTCACGAGATAAAATCTTCGGTTTGCGGGCGCTTTCCCCCGGCTTCCTGGGTAAGCTAAGATTTGACTGCCAGCAATCCATCGGGGAAGTGGTCCATGAAGCTACAAGACTCATGGTCGGAGAGAAGGAAGTCTGCGGATGCTGTACTATTCGAACCGAGCGAAGGCCACGAGTGGTGGTCCTTGGGATACGTTGCCCTCGTGGACCGTTGACATCGCCACAGAGGACGCCTACTTGAGAGGCTCGCATAAATACTACTACAACAGTCTTTGGTTTGCCTCTGGGGGAAGCAAGCCGTTCTTCGCGTTTTTAAGGGACGGTAAGAGTGTTCATCTCCCAGGGTGGCATGTTGGTCGAGTGGCGAGTCCTGTGAGCAACATGTTCCCTGCTAAAAGCAAGTGCATGTAGGGCATGGGTAGTATTTTGTATTGCCAAGTCGAAATTAAGGGCCAGGAAGAGGACTCTGAACAGACATCCCAACACCTCTGCCAATGCCCATACCTGGATGTGCTACAGAACTTGATGAGGGATGTGGCGTGTCGCAATGAGCCGGCTTTTGAAGTGGACAAATTGACTAGCGTTTGCCAACTACTATGGTAAGTTGTTCAAGGCGCGAAAGCTCTGAGTGGCCTTCATCCACGCCATCTTCGTTGACAGGTCGGAGTATGACGGCCGTGCCGTCGCTAGTTGAGTAGGACTCGCAACACTTTGGAAGCCAGTGCAGAGTAGAGCTTCACGTTGACGTTGGGAGGTCATTCTTAACCTCGGATCAGATACCTGGGTGCGCTGTGACCAGTGTATTTGAGGTCGGCGTAGTATGCCTCACTTCTTGGCTGGGCCACCCTTTAATCTTACGGCTGCAAAAGGGTAGCTACATGTATGGGAGTGATCCTATCGACTGGTGAATGAGGCTAAATGTTAGATCTTTTCAATGA
>JABGLZ010000754.1:110640-174578 GCA_014705045.1 Colletotrichum theobromicola | reverse complement strand
GTGTAGATCCGGTGGGAGAGGGCCTTTAATTCTGACCAGGGGACCAGAAGTCGTGTACTAGCTAGCATCCTCTTCCCCCAGCCTGCTCAGCCTTAGCAATATACCGCCAACACCATGAAGGGAGGAGACCCTGATGATGACGTTGGGGGTCATGAATGGGGTAGTTCCCCGCTGGTCATCAGCCCTTTTCCTGCTTAGCAGTGAGGGAGCGGGCGTGCCAAGTCCTCCGTCCCCTCACCCCTAGAGACGAAAGTGGCATGACGCGTCAGAACGCGGTTCGCATCCCAGCCGCCGGCGGCTGGGTGCAGCTGGTGAACTTCTCTGGCGTCCGCGGAAAGGTGAGCCCTGGCGGTCACCAGATCGTTTTGTCTGTGAGGGATTTTCAACGACATACTATTGTCGGAGAGGCCTCCTGCTTGCCAGCTGCTGTCATTGTGTCGCACCGCGTGTTGTCACCGCTCGTCCACAGCCAACCCAATAAACTCTCAAGTCATAGATTGAGCCATCTTTACCTTCTATGGCATGTGGTATGTCCTGTTTTAAGCGCCAACCTAAGGTACTTCGTAATTAGCGTTGCTTTTCCCTCGCCCCGTGATCAACTTCATTTCCATAAATCCCCCCTTTTGCTCGCTCAGACGTGGACTTTCGTTTTCAAATCTTGCAGCCCAGCCTTGTGTGTCTTCTCTAGCTTTTGTTGTCTTTGCCGTAGAGCCCATAAGTAGTCCTGTGTTGCTCCTTTCCCGTATATTAGCCTTCCATTACCGCACTCACGCCCACGTGAACCCTTAAAGCTCGCCACGCAGTCGACTTCTTGCGCGCCTTACACAATGACTGTCCGAACAGCAACCCAGGCCGATCTTCCGGCACTTCAAGTCATCGTCAACAAGGCCTTGCCTGCAGACTACCAATGGAAATACTGCTTCCCCGCCCGGTCATCGGTGAAGCATGACTCCGGCATGTACGTTCAGCGCGCCCTGCAGCAGACTTTGGCGCCTGGCAACAGCGACTGGCTCGTCTGCGTATCGGAAGACCCCGGCAGTCAGAAGCCCGTAGGCGTTGCCGTCTGGAGTTGGACGGATGCCAGAATACAGGAGCATGTTGATGATGATGCTGGCTCCCAAGGGTTGACAGGTAGGCGCGTCCATAACGTCCCAAGTCGTCGCCCGGTTGCGCGTCTTCACTTCCCATCCCATACAATGAAGTGTCGCCGTCGTGGACAGAGACTTGGTCTGAGAAAAAAGCTGCGCTAATTAGTATGCGTCATCTACAGTGGCGGGGGAGGCCCTCGGGGCAGCTGGAGGTAACGTTGACGGAGGGCCAACGGAGTCCAACGCCGGCAAGGCGGGAAATCCCCGTATTGCTGCGCTCAGCAACGCTGTTGCCGCCTGCCGGGATCGCCAACTCGCTCGCTTTGGCCAGCAGCTGCACCTCCACGTTGTTGCCATCCATCCGGAGTACCAGCGCCTGGGCCATGCGAAGCTTCTCTGCCAGCACGGAATGCACTTGGCCAGGGAAAAGGGTTTGGCTGTGTCGGCGGTCACGAGTCCGTCCGGTTACATTTTCTTCTCTGGTCTAGGCTTCGCCGACTGTGGTCACGTCGTTGTGCAGGTTCCCGGCGAGAAGGAGGAGATTGGCCTCAAGGCTATGGTTTTGGCTGCGCCGCACCAGGAGAAGAGGAGAGGGTCTTTTCTGGAAATGCTTGGCCTAGGTGAACGGCGGCGTTCAAGTGACGCCAGGTCATCAAAGTCCTAGATGAGGGGAACTAGGGCGTACTGTTCTTAGATGTTTTAGGTCTCTTGAATTCAAATCGACATACAGCCACCAGCCCTGCGTCTACTTATCGATTTTATCAACCTTCGTGGTTTCGTAGTCGTAAGGGCCACCACAAAACCTTGAAATTTCTTCGATAGCCGGCTGGGGTAATTACGACAGAGGAAAGTGATGTACAACATTATGTTTATTGTCTGTCAGGAAAGACGACGGAAATACGAAATCAAACATTTCTTTCCAAGGCCCAACAGCCTCTTATCACAGGCTTCAGATCGTACTTCAAGCGATACTCAAGCATGCCAAAACGGGCTGTCTCTTTCCGTAGAGCGCCGATGGTGCTTTGAAACGCTACTGGCATCCTTGAGTATCGTCTCACATACTCACTCTCAATTCATCCTACCTGAAGCATTGTTTTACTAAATGAATTGCTTCTATTTTACATAACGGTCAAGAGTTAGTCGGGGTCCTCACTCCCTTGGATCGAAGGGTCCCCAAACTCTTGCGACCGCCGGAAGGGGGAAAACAACACAATGCATATTGGCCTGCCTATGCGGAAACATCCAGTCGAAGCACCAGTGGATCTGCCTCTGTTATCAACGACGTACACTCTTGAAACGCTGAATATGAACAGTCACAGACGCACTGTGATTACTGCCTCTACTGTGTTTTGATGAACTGTGGTCTTTGGCGGATACAATGGTTGCCCGATGCATTGCTAACAGAGACAAGCCAGGCACTGGGTTCTATCCAATGGCTTTGAAGGCCGGAGAGATTACGGCAATTAGCTGACCTCCACGCTGAGCGAATGTGTGTGGATTAGGAATTATCGTTGGCACTGTCTTGCTTGCACACCTTCTGAACGCATAACTTAAAGACGACCAGCCACCTGAGCACTCCATATCCAGTGTTTTCGTATGTGTTAGAGAGAGTGTAAGAATCATTCCGAAAGGTTGAAATAAGTTTGTACATAGTAAGAATACCAGCCGGCATTCAGAAATTGGGGTCAGCATGGTACATCAGATGTTGCAAAGTCAAATTGATGCTGCGGTGGCTGCACCTGTTAGCTGCCGACCGACGGGCTTGTTGCAGCAGAAAGATCGGACAGAAATCCTGCAAGTGACCAGACATTCTACCAAGGAAAATCTATACTTTGTTGCTCCATTGTCATCTTTGCCGCGCGAAGCGGCTAAGTGACAAATGAACTGACAGTAGGCAAGCATGACTAGAGTAGAGGCGTACCAAGCGCCTCTCCACTCTGTCTGACACTGCTGGATACGGCAACATTGTAGTACACGGGCTCGCTATTCATGCTTAAAAGCTTTGAGACAAGCGTGGGATTGCTAGACATCGAAAGTGGTCCGTGAGGATGAGTGAGCAAGTTTGGATGAAAGAGGTGTACTCATAAATGTGAAACTACAGCTGTTAAGAATAGAAGGGCTAAGCAAGCACCGCGCTTATATCGCATGGAATATTGAAAATTAGAAGCCGAGAGTCTGGCCCGCCTCCGCGGTGACAGCGGCCTTGACATTTCCAGATCCCAGAAGTGAGTACGAGTAAGGGAAGCTGCTGGCGGTAAGCGTGCCGACAGGCGCGGTGTTTGCGCTCTCGCCGGTAAGGGTCACGTCGATGGCGACCACATAGCTGCATCGCCGATTGTTAGCTACGCAATCGAGATGTCGATGCATGAAGATGGAAGAAGGAAAGAAGAGTAGATGGGTCGGAAACGGTGGGAGCGAATGGAAAGGGGCAACGTACCCAACCTCCTTGCTGGACTCCGAAAAGATGGCCTTCTTGCCAACATTCTCGAATAGAGAGCTCTGGATGAGGGCTTGCGCACCCATGCGGGAGTTGAGACCTGACCCCGGTTAGCACAGGTCTTTCTTCCGACTCGCCCATGATTGCCATGGATAGGTCGTGTAGTTGATCACTTCGTCCTATTATGGAGGGCCCGGAACTCACCAGTATCCATATCGTTGTAGTATTGGTTGTAGACATGAGCGGTTCCAAAGCGCAAGAGAGGTCCACGGCTACGGACGTTATACCAATGGTTGTTCGCATAAGTTACATGCAGAGTTCCGGTGTCCTCGGCTGCGTTGTTATCAGAATGACCAACAAGAGATCCCTTGGAATGGTCGTGGAAGTAGGTATGCGAGACCGTGACCCAGTCGGCAGCGTGGGAAAGGTCGGTGAGTCCGTCGTAGAAATCCTTATCCACGTCTCCCCGGGTAGCTGACAGGTCGCAGTGGTCGACCCACACGTTCTTCGACAGCTGGATGGTGATCGCGTCTCCATAGTCCGCCTCGACCTTGCTGATCTTCATGTTGCGGACGATGACATTCTTTTGTCCGAGGATGGTCAGGCCAATGCCCTCCAGCGCTACAAGAGAAATAGTCAGTCTGTAATCAGATGCAATTAGGTGATGGCGTCAAGCTTACAGCTGCCGCTCTTCCCGACGATGGTTTTGTCAGAGCCGACTTGAACCTTGGCCGCGCCCACGATGTTGCCCTGCACAACGACAATACCAGGACCTGAGGCAATTGCTGCAGCTGAAAGCTGAGCAAGACTAGTCACAGTCGTCGTCGTGCCGCCAGCACCGCCCTTGGTCCTAATCTAGAGTCAGATTAAACTCCGACAACAAGCTTTGAGCCACGTACCCGCCATTTTGGGTGCAGTAGCCAATGTTGCAAGCATCGGTAATGGCCGCTCTCTTGTTCAGCGAGTGGCCCTGCTCAACGGTGGGAGTTGGCGAGGCAGAAGCAGCCACGGTCAAAAGAGCCCAGGATGCAAAGGTTGAGACCTTCATAATGACAACGCTTCAATCAGACCGAAATATGGACAAGAATCAAAGGCTACCACGTGAAATTCGAACA
Source organism: Colletotrichum theobromicola (assembly GCA_014705045.1). Classification (NCBI taxonomy): domain Eukaryota; kingdom Fungi; phylum Ascomycota; class Sordariomycetes; order Glomerellales; family Glomerellaceae; genus Colletotrichum; species Colletotrichum theobromicola. The sequence goes on along the minus strand of JABGLZ010000754.1, from coordinate 169,938 downwards.
GCGATATGAGAGCAACATCTCTTCTGATCATGCTTAGCGGAACGTTATATCTCATGCTCCCTCGACCAACGTCGTACCATGATCTCAACTCATTATCCCGCCGCCCCCTCTCAAAGCTCATGGCCAAGACCAAGCAATTGTTGAAAAGCAGGGGAACACGACTACACCCCTTGGCATTTTGCGAGTGCTCCGCCAATCCTGTCGTTCTCTCAAACGCAACGCCCAGCCCACGACGACCTCTTAGGCGGAATCTCGAGCACCTTCGAAATTCCCCAAATGAGGAGACGTTATTCCCATCGTCGCGTGAGCCCCGGGCGGCAGTCGTCAAGATCTCGGTTGAAACGGAGGCTTGCCCGAAATGGCAGCCGGCGCAACGTCAAGCGAACTACCATTGGAGCAGCAATTAATTCGGTCGTCTTGTAGACGGGGCCGTCGATCCTCAATCAATCACCAGGGAGGCGCCATGCGGAGAAAAACGCAGTTGGAGGAAAATTGCATGATTTCATTAACACCCCCATTCTGGGCCCATTCTGGGACAAACGTGGGGGAGACCGCGGGAGCAACGTGGCCCATCTCCGGGGTTACATCGTCCCCGCTTCGCGCCGAGTCCGCCGGCAGCGGAACGGCGTAGATCCTGCAGCGGGGCATGACAATTGTTGTTTTGTTTGTTTTTCACAGCTTTCGGATCACTGCTCCAGCCGAACGGGTCGCATATCACCAGAAGTTTGTGATATTGAAATGAACCATGATAGTCTTGATAACATCTCTGACGAACCAGTCTCTTTTGGGAAATCATTTCGTGAAATCCCGAGAAATAGTTCCTGCGGAACCAGCCTAATTCAAGTTGGAGGTCGACTTGCTTAAGTTGAGACATCAGCAAAACTGCGTTACACCGTATGCCCATTGGCTACTGCAATAAGTTTACTTCCGCGTTCCTGCATCTCGATGGACTGCGTGTGGCCCTCAACCTACAGGTTCGGGTCAGTCACCGGCCGGGAAATGCGATGGTGTCCATCTCGCACGAAAGCGGAATACGCCATTACGGCCGAGTTTCGGACGTGGGAGGCCGCCACGTCCACGTCTGGATAAAAAGCAACGAAGAAGCTTAAATGGTCCGTCTTCGCATGTTTCCCACATGGGGATTCGTGTGTTTCCCATGTGAGATGCAATGTGGCTGCGTTGACACGTACGGGAGACAACGGATCCGCGCGCCAGCCTCACTCTAAATACTGCCCAAGCCATTTGGATGGCCGAATTTCAGACCACGGGGGAAGCTTTAGTCGCAGAGATGGTGGTTGGTACCCCTATCCCAAAGCTCACAACAAACGCGCCGATTGGCCGGTAGTGATTGTTGAAGGGCATGGGGCGGACGAGACCACAGACTCAAACGTGACAAGCTTCCTACGGCTGCATGCGGAGCGAGCCGTCGTTGGGCTGGACCGATCTTTTGAATGCATACGAGTCTCACAATATGTGCAGTGTTGCCGGAGGGAGAGTCTCGCCTAAAGATTCTCTGTACCTTTTTGGATTCGTCTCATTCACGCGACGCTCTTTGGTGCTTGTGTTAGGACCTCTGCCTATCATCTTGCTTTGCGGCGTCGTCGCATATTCGAGGGTTTTGAAGGCTTCATTGGAGAATCTGCAATCTTCGAGTGAACGCAGCAGATCTGCTTGGCGGTTCCAGCGCCTACTTCGCTGCTACTGGTCGATTTTCTGACATCTCGCCCCTCATTCCGACTTCAGAAGACACCATTCCGTGTCAAACGCGACATACTCGTTTCAGTGGCTTCGCACTCTGGTTGGACTTTGCGTCCCTAGTAAGGACGACAGTTCAAATTTCTGTTCTTCTGGTGTTTGGAGGGCAGAAAGCCAAGATTAGCCAAGTTTCTTCAAAGTTTACAATGTCACGACGCCCTTACGGCAGAAACCCCCACCTGTCAACCAGCTGCTAAATCGCTTCTGATTTTGCAGTATCTTGCAGTGATTGTTTTAGAGATAAGAGACTCGGGTCAGTCTTACTCCAAACTCAAAGACGCGCAAGAGAAGGCTGAAGCATGAGCCACAGGTCTGAGCTCATGTTTCGACATTTTACGGCTGCTTCTTTCGAATGAACTGAGCACACCACTCGCTTGGTGCCGAACTTGGGCAAACGTTTCACGTCTTTCTTTTGGGATTTGCACTGGCCCTCGAGTGAACAGCTGAGGACAGTACTGGAGCCGAGAACATCCCCTGGATGAAATGTGGGAGGAGATGTGTGGAATCTAAAGGGGAGAATCGTTACTCATCCGCCGGAGCTCCTCCGAAAGAACAGCACCTATGTTCTCCATGATGAGGGATCGCCAACGAACCGATGCACCCGCGCAGGTTCGATCGCCAGAATCGCGAACTCCTCAACGCTCCATAATATCGTTGTAGAATAATGTCTGTCTATGCCAAATAACGGTCTAGAATCGCTCGTAAATACCCGCTGTTTATCGCATTCAAGCCCCTCTACATGGATCAGGTGTCATTTCGTGGCATGCGAGGTGGTGAAGCACGTGGTCCGGGAACCCCAGACTGGGAAATGGGCTCGAAACCAGGGTATGCCGTGTTCAACTTTAAGTGGTTTTTGAACCCGCCTTTCCCAACTTGAGTTTACCAGCCATTTTAACATTCTCCTTTGGTGGTTCTAAAGGGAAAGTGAGGCTACCCCAGCCATTTCGACGCGTGGGATCGTAGATCCTCCCCCCACACTCACAACTCTCACATGTTGATGGCTGGTAACGGTTTCAATACCAGAGCCTTTTTACTGCTCTGTCAACCTCATGGCCGTTGACACCAACCACACCATCTCGAGTCAACCCAGCCGCGGGTTGAACTGCCAACTCGGGACGACCACCACTGGAACGCCTAGAGGTACGAGCAACCTACGATGATAATTCCCAGCCTTCTTGAAAACCCTTTTTGAAAGAACTTTCCTGCCACCACCGTCTCGCCCTACAAGAAACAGGGCTGAAGGTCGTGGTGAAGGTGGGGATCTTCGTGTCAACCAACAAAGGCAGGTTGGGTACTGTGTCACAAGGACAACTGTCTTGCAGGACACGTTTTCCCGGCTCACAATTAAATTGACAACACCATCGGAGGCTGGTCCGTCAATCATTTCTCCGCTCAATGGTCATCCTCATAATGGACCCAATTTGGCTGCTTCAGTCGAGATGGAGAAAGGGGGTTGGCGCCCGCCTCCTCCTCGGCGCCATTTCGCACGTCCAGCCTCCTGAGAGCAGCAATACTGGTCGTGATAAGACGGCTGGTTATGGACAGATGACAGCTTGGGTGGAGGGTAATGGAGGGGGAGGAGACGCAGAAGCCAGTGGGAGTGGGTATAAAGTGCATCGGATATCCGACGCGAGAATTTCGTAAGACTATACGTACTCGAATTCGCAGTCCTGCTACACCGGATATGAAATTGCTCGGTTTAGGCGCTCCCGCCTTCGAACGCATGAAGCCAGGGAGCCCGAGCTTCGCTCGATTGCGGTGAGAGAATCAAGCACATGGAATGCTAGTCAAGCTGGAGACTTGATGGATATTCCCACAACAGCGACATGTAGGCCACCAGAGTCCTCGACGCACATCAAAAGATCATGAGGCTGCAGCGAGATGCAGGTGACGCGACAGAAAAAGAAAAGATTTTTTTCAATGCAACACCAACGAAGCATATGGAGCATCATCGAGATCTAGGCCTCGTAGGAATGCCGCAGTATTTTTGGGAGAAAAAAACTTGAATGCTCTTTCAGCTAGCAAGCCCACCCTCTTCAATCCGTCAACCCCGGCATGTGAAGCGCTCTGCCCCCAACTTTAGTCATCCCATCACCGTTAAGAGCAAGGGAAGAATGAACGGCCGCCGCGACTTGATGACCGTTTTGAGACAGGCTGCAGCGAAAGAGATAACGACCGCAAAGCCAAGACCCATCCCAGGTTTGACTCCGTCCAGTCTGCTTCTCATCCGAGCCACACCAGCGTCCACCATCTCAACTCTGCCTACGTTCTCGACACAATGGAGGCATCCTTCAAAGGATTCAGCCCCAGCCGTAATGTCGCGCAATATTCCTCTCAGACCTACCCTTTAAGTTGGTCGATCATCTGCAACAAGGGCTCAAAGGGCCCCCAAAAAGCCAAAAGTGGTTCTGGAGCAATGTGCGACGTTTCCGACTCCAGGAGATGAGCATCCTTTCCTTCAGCGTAATTCCAGTCTCAGTTTTCATGATTCAGGTCCGTCGGCGACGGGCGACGCCCTGCCTTCAGCTGGGCCTCCTCGACCGTCTCAATCGTTCCGGCAACGCCTGGCTTCGGAAAAACTGGATACCTGACCCTCTTCTAATATCACGACATGATAATGGGTGTTCTGGGCGACGTTAAATGCTAGCGTCTCCCGATCACCTAGGATCCCAAGCGTGACAGCAGCATCGTGAAGCTGTCAAGCTGGGATACTGCAGTCGACGTGTCAAAGGCTGGTGCATTAGCGGCTTGGGGACTCCTGAGATGGAGCGGCGATGATCCCAGCAAGACGCCCGGATAACGTTCGTTTTATAACACCGAACCCCCAACCACACAGACGCCGCAATGCCTCATTTGCCTCAAAATTGGGCCTCGTTTCACCCTGTCCCCTACGCCGCCGACACACATGAGTTGATGTGATCCAAGTGATCCCATCGCGAGCAATCCGATTTTGACGTCACCCTCCCAGGATCTCGGCTCAAGTTACCCCCCCGTCTCCCTCGCTGGCGCCGGGGCAGCCAGACAAGCCTTACCCGGCTACCACGTCCGCCCGCATAAGATCAGCTCCAGGATGACCCATGGGGCCGGCGCTCCGCCCTGCTCGGCCTGCCGACCACTCACGGCCGCCCACTCGACAGCCCTCACGGATCCGACGCAGCGAAAATCGTACGCGGCTCAGCGTTCCCCTGTCGAGCTCCTCGTCCCGCCGTATTTTTGTTCCGAAATCTTTCAACCCCGCTGTCCATGTCGAAACTAACCCGGTGGCTGATCAGACGAAGGGAATCAAGGCCTAACGAACCGAGGGCTGCGGTGACGTCGGGGCGCAGAGGCTGAGTGGTTGGTTGGGCATCCTTTCAGAGTTTGAAAAGGAAGGTATATTATGCCTTCGGAGACCTTCGGCACACATGAACATGGAGGTCACCAAAGATTGAACCCCCACCAAAAAGAAAAACACTAGACGACGAGAAAGAGGCTAAACTCCATCGTCTTACGACGACCTCTTTCAAAACGGCCAACTTAACTACGCCAGTTCCCTCGAGATCTATATTACTCCCGTCTCCGTCTCTGAGTATCGCATCGTCGTTCGATCGCATCATGTCAGGACAGCAGACCGGGACTTTGAAGGCACCTGAGGGTGAACCCTCTCCAGTATCACCAGCAACAGCAGTCGACCCCAACGCCTTCTCTGACGACGAAAACGGAGTCGCATCGCCTCGATTTGGACACTCTCAACAACCCTCGAGAGGAGGGTCACGATCTGTGCGTGCTCGTAGCGCCCGCATTGCTCCTGGAAGAGACTCCGTTGAAGACCCTCTGCCCACGGGAGTCTCTACGAAGTCCACCCGTCCCCTTCGTGACGGCAACCGCTTCAACGGCAACGGAGACTACGACGACGATTCCGACACGGACAGGTACTGGGGCAACAACAACAACCATCCGGACTACAGCGGCGGCCGCGCACCTCGTTCAAGGCCCCCGCGTGCTCACCTGAACCGACCCCAGCCCTACTTCAACTACGACCCCAACACGGACACCAAGGACTACTACGAGGAGACTCGCTCCTACGAGCCCGGTGACTACGCCGGAAGACCTCCCTCTCGTAGGACGTACGACGAAGAGATGGCAGCTTATCCTCGCAGCGTCCCGGTGCGGAGCACCAACGGGGACACGGCCCGCATCGACTGGCACAACCTCACCCGCGAGGAGAAGGCTCAGGTCATGCGTCTGCCTCTCACTCAGTGGATGAACTCTGATGTCAAGAACCACTTTGTCGCCAGCTTGGGAGAGCTCGTCGGAACGACCATGTTCCTCTTCTTCGCCTTCGCCGGCACAGAGGTCGCCAACATCAAGTCTGCTGCCAACAGCTCAAACTCCCCGTCAGACAGCAACACCACCACCGGTGCCTCGACCGGCTTCAACAGCGGCACGCTACTTTACATCTCCATCATCTTCGGCTTTTCTCTCATGGTTAACGTCTGGATCTTCTTCCGCATCAGCGGTGGATTGTTCAACCCGGCGGTCACTCTAGGACTCTGGCTCGTCAAGGGAATTCCCGCGTCTCGTGCTGCTTGCTTGTTTGTCGCCCAGATTCTAGGTGGCATGCTTGCTTCAGTAATTGTACGATTCCTCTTCCCGGAGAACTTCAATGTCCGCACTACCCTTGGCGGCGGCGCCTCACTCGTTCAAGGTGTCTTCATCGAAGCCATCCTCACGGCAGAGTTGGTTTTCACAATCTTCATGTTGGCCAAGGAGAAACACAGGGCCACTTTCATCGCCCCCGTCGGCATCGGCCTGACACTCTTCATCGCTGAGTTGGTTGGCGTCCAATTTACCGGCGGCTCCCTCAACCCTGCACGAAGCTTTGGTCCTTGCGTCATTACCGCAACCTTCGACTCAGAGCACTGGATCTACTGTGAGTTTGACACCCTCCAAGACATGACTTGCGCAGCCGAAAGCTAATCTTACTTTGGCAGGGGTCGGTCCTTTCCTCGGTGCGCTCATCGCTGTCGTCTTCTACAAGTTCATCAAGACCTTGGAATACGAGATGGCCAACCCGGGTGCCGACGGCGACCCGGAGAACGACCCGACCCAGAACCCGGCGAAACTGGCTGAGCTGCGCATGTCGCGCACCAAGTCTGCCAAGCAATGATGAGCATCTGAAAGTCACGACAGACAAGACGATGATACCAATGGCACAATAATGAGGGAGAATTTTGGACGTGGTTAATGATGATTTGATGTTTAATGATTCGGAATGTGTCACGGGAATTATGTCCCGGCAGAATGATGGAACGTCTCTATGTTTCACTTTCTCTTTTTATGACGAAGGAACAGCAGAACATCAGAAACAGCCTCACTACAGAAAGCTGCTGATCGGACACTGGTACATGAATATAGATGAAATATGGCTACTGAAGATACAAAAAACACACTACATTGAACATGATCCGAACACTTCGCTAAGGCTATGCTGAAAGAAATGTGAAGGAATTCACGGCTCACAGCCGATTACTCAACTGCTCCAAAAAGAGCTTCTCCTCAGGTGTGATGAACATGTGTTCGGGCACAATCACTTCTCCAGGCCTCATGATCAATACCGGGTCTGGCTTCACAGTGGACTCGCTCCTGCTCCTCGATTCAAGCTCGTCGGCCTCAGCCTTCCCATGGCTCTCCTCATCGCCCCGCCGTTTCCACGGCACACGGTGTTGCCGCAGATCCTCCGGCGTCCACCAGTACACCGGGAAGCGCCGTTGAACATTGTTAATGATTAGCGCGGTGGCAAGCATTACGACACAGCCGAGCATCACGATGGGCACCAAGAACCAACCCAGCTTGACCACCCCGTCATCGACGACGGCCAGGAGTGCCGTCGCGCCAGCAGGGGGGTGCACCGTCTTCGTAAGCGCCATAACGGTCGTCGCCAGCGCGCACGACAGGGCTCCTCCCAACCAGCGCACCTCCTGGAAGTGCGGGCTTAGCTGGAACAGTTTGCAGATGGCGACCCCTACAAGCGCGGCGAGGAGCTGCCCGAGGACTGAGTTGCGGGGCTGAGAGAGCGGCGCCTCGATGGAATAGAACTCTAACACGGCGGCTGCGCCCTGGAGAAGAGAGCCAATGTCATGAGTCAGCGCATCCGTTTTGAAGTTATCAGTGCTGGCCGGGTTGCCCACGAATGAGGCGGACGGGAAAGGGAGTTATGTCGTCATGTGGGAAGGCCGAGGCATGAAACGGGTGGGTGGAAAGGGGGCTCTTAGAGGCCCGAGCCCACTCCTTGGCTTCTCCGTGACAATCTCGGTGTAGGAGAGGTGTGGGAATGACGCCGGGAAGCGGCTGAGTGAGGGAAATTCATCACTTACAAAGCTCCCGACGATGATGGGGGCCCCATGTTCTCTGAAGGAAGGGATTTGGCGAGAGACAGCAGCGACGGCAGCCACGCCGCAGAAGACGCCTATGCAGGCCCAGAAGATCGGAACGAGGTTGCCGGCGTTGTCGGGTTTAGACTTGCGGTAGCCAAAGAAGTGCGATACTGGATACGGCAGATGGGCCCATGGCGGCGGCGGCACGAAGGGGTTGAGAAATCGATCAATGTCGAAGTTCCAACTTTTCGGGTTGCAATGCAACATTGGGGACGGATCGTCGCTATGCCAAGTCCGGGGTAGCGTTCGATTAAATCCGGGGAAGTGCCACTTTTCGGGATGTAATCGAGATAAATTCCGCGCAAATGCGAGGCCAACTCCCGGCCCCCTTATCTCCTTTCGTCTTCGGGGTTGCCTTGGTCTTTGCGAAATTGGTGACGGTAGCCCTTTTTTCTACTCTTTCGTTTGATTCCGTGGAAGTCGTCGGATGAATATGCGTCGGATAAGGGATGGCATGCAAGAATAGGAGACACAAGCCACAGGCTGGTAATGGCAATGTGGTATCGAACACAAACCGAGACACAAATTGCAAATCGTTTTTTCGTCCAATTCAAACCCTCCGGCCAGGTGGCCCGCTACAGATCTCTCGGATCTTGCATTACTTTTAACGACTCCTACTGCCGCGGAGATTCACATTCAATGGCAGGCGGCTTAATGTTTGTTACTGTTAACAACGGCCTTGGGGCACGTCATATTTGGTAACAGAAACTCCCAAAAGGGTTTAGGTCCCGGACCGGACGGGGGGCCGCCGGCCAAATGTGGACCCCAAAACGGCCAGAAGCGCATTCCAGGGGAAAACTGTTATATAACAGGTGGCAGCTCGTCATCTGATGCCCGTCTTTGACCATTTAGAGCAGCTGGCGCGTCGTGCTGGGCGCGTCTAAACTAGACTCGGCCGTGTCGCGGAACTCGTTCGGGTTCCTATGCCGGCGGGATACCGATTTTTTGGTGTTTTTATATTCGGTTCCCGTGCTGCCGTCGAGACCAACTCTCCGGACCTCCGTGCTAGAGTCATCGCCTTCTCAAATCTCGGGAGATCGGCCTGTGCTAGTCTCTAGTAATTTCACTAAAGAAAGATTCTCCCGTGGATGAGTCATGTTTCCGGCTCATTTTTCCAAGGGGGCATGGCAAAATTTACTTTACGGAGCGACAGGACACCAATTTGGAAACACTCCAAGTACGATTGGCAGTCGAGTGTGCGAATTGACCCGTCAATTCCAAAGCTTTCTTCCTCGACACCACAAAGACGTCTGATTCTCACTCGGCAGAACGCCAACATCATTCCTGTTGATCTATTCCATCTATCAGTTGATTGTGATGTCAATCAAGCTGGGCGTAAACCTTGCAGACGTTCAAATGGCACGTCGGCGACCACAAGCTTTGAGGCGCTGCGTGGCGTTTACCACCACATGGAACACGGTGCACCCCTGTGAGCGTCGCATCGACGCCGTTGGCATCTAACCGAGAAATACACAACAGGCAAACAAACCACTTAATTGTGTATCGGGCAGATAAGTCTAGAGAAGTTGGTTGCTTAGTCTTTGGCTTTGATGTTGCGATTGCAACCCTCGTGTCGCGCGGGCAGTAAAGTCTGTTGAACCGGCAAGAATTGGCGACCAAGTACGGGACCTCCGCTCGTCATCGTGAGCTTGGACGTGGTTTGGAGTCGGCGGATCGCCTGAAGTCTGGGCCTGGTGCTGTTGGAGGCCGTGCTACCCGTTTCCAAGACTAGCGCCGTCCTCGTCGATTCGTGAGATGAAGGCGTTGCTACACATCGGATGCAGGTGGTGTCCCGCGTTGGGCTGCATTACAAGTGACACCAGATAAGACTTGGCGTTTGTAGCGGTTAATCGTGATGCCAAGCTGATCGTCGAGTTGTGGCCAATTATGAACTACTGTTGCGACATGAAAAGCAAACACGTCCGGTTCCATTGCCTCTCTCAACTAACTAGGCATGCTGCACCATGCTGCCTGACTGATGAATCATGTGCGAGTGCAACGAAAACCATCTAGGATCAATGACTCTTGAGAGACAAATTCTAGTTCAGAACAAGAGTCATCAGCTTTCTCGACTGTGGAGTGTGGGGCACAAAGATCCCGTATGTTCGCCGAGCAAGTTCAAGCAATCTCTCGGATATGACTCTTCCCTTATTTCGCGAGGACGCACTTCATTCTACGTGTTGTCCTCGCCCAAACACTTTGTCGAAGAAGAGATTGCTGCTTCGAACTCATAATTTGGGCAGCCCCTGAACGCTCTGACCAAGTTGAGTCCGAAGACCCTGAAGGTCCTGTGAACTCGAAGTGGACCAACCAGTCTCGGTGAACACATCTCCGCGGAGTCTCCATCAACATCAAACTCGGCCCCGCCGAAAGCTTTGAGGATTTCGCAAGGCGCTGTGACCAGTGACATTTGGCAGGAGAAACGTTGCTTTCGCGAAGCTACATTGATAGAATTGGTCACAAGTTCTGTTAATCTCACAATGAGAAAAACTGTGAAAGAGAGAGGACCGAGACTTGACATTTGAATGTATGGAACAGGGACTTGCCAACAAGACACACACAGCCGTAAATCGTCTGGATGAAAGCCAGGGTGTGCCAGTGTTCAAGCGTAGAGTGCCTTCTGAAGCCACAGACACCTCTCGTTGGCCGTGGTGTCGCTAACAACACTCACGCCGCTGCTGCTGAACGACAGCATATTGGCATCGGTGCCCGAAATTGGAAACTCGGGAGGATGAAGGCGATGGAATTGCCGGACTCAACGGAGTTGACAATGTATCCCTGCAACGTACGAGCATCATCAACAATGACATACTCAAGGCTGCCAACATAAATACCTCCTTCAATCTCATCCGGACCATTGTAAAAGCCGTATGCGGTTGAAAGTCAGAACCATGAACACCTGGGTGTACTCGGTACTCGTAGTTCTAAGTGGTGTTTCCGAATGCCGAAGACAGGTAGTCAACGTTGCATATGAAACCCGGCTCAGCAATATAGAGCATTGTGCGTTTTGACACCGAATTTCGGGTAGAACTTGTCCAAAATGTAGCTGGTTCCAAGCCTCTGTACAATGGGCCATGCATCGTGAAGCATCGTAAGCATTTGATCGTTGGCTTTGATGAAAGGGAAGACAGAAGATTCCGCCCTCGTTGGCCGCGTGGCATGTCATGATTGGGATGTTGCGGTCAATCTCGCTCTTGAGTAGAGCCGGTCACTACGGGACTATAGGTTGATGAGACCCACTTCGATGAGCCTACTGTCTCTGCGTTGGCTAGGATGACTTCCTCCGCTGTTGCATTCTGTGCTTCTTGAACGGCGCTAACGAGAGACTGCAGGAAACTGAAACTCTGTGTGTAGAGTTATCTTTTTCTTACTGGGACGTCACAGGCATCCAACTGGCCGACAGGCGAAGTGCCCTAGCGAAAGGGGCAGGCTTCAACACGCTGTATGCTGATACACGATGCTTTCCCTTCCAGTGGATCTTGTGGTTCCTGGTCAGGTTGTGAACGGATTCTCTTAGCAGCTGCTTTCGATAAAGTTAAGAACCTTTCATGATGGCCAACTGCTTGGTATCTCCTCCGAAGGAGTGGATGTGTTTTTGAACCTTTTTTAATAATGCCAGCCGGTGGTCCGGGAGACCAGCATTGGCTACGCCGCAGGAGCCTGTATGGATGGCCCACCAAGCCAACCAAGTGCTCGTAGTCGGTAGTTGATACTCACGTAGATGATACTTGAACTACTGCCTGTCTAACTAAATCGAATGGAACCGCTGGGGTCAGTATTATTGTCATAGATCTTGCTCCCTACAGCGTCTACTCTTCCGTAGATCCTAAAAGCGTTTCTCAGTCGTGTTCTTCAGATACTTCCAATCCCGCAAGTATACTAACCATATAAGAACAGACACCTCTTTGTATCTATTCTCGGACGTACCACTCATGGGACTCTCAAAACCCCCTGGGAAATAACAATATCGGGGAACAGACATTCCTCGGCCGTGTGGTTGCTTTGCTTGGCCCATGGAGCGGGCCATGCCCTCTGCTCCCGGAAAGTACGCGGGATTTCCTCCCTACTAGGCTAGTTGGAAGTTGACTGGTTGCCTGCGGCGTAAACGCTGCAACGAATTGCTGGTGGATATCTACCCACTCAGGCATTGCCTGTGGACCAATCCGCCATTTATCGCTGATTCGGACCTCGGGATTAGCATCAAGAGGTCACGATGGTGCAGTCTGAACACAAGTCCTTCGCAAGCGTCAACACCAAAATACATAGTTCCAGTTGTACCCGCTGAGCCTATGTCTGGCAGTCAAGCTATGGAGGAGCGGGGAAAATATGCGTTCATTCTCGACCCGGGACCTTCAACTGTTCAACCGCGATACAGGATGAATGACAGAGTTCATTGGAAAGCCGCCGTCTGAATTGCGACCTCAAGGCTTTCTGGAACAGACGCAGAATCAATCCTGCGATCGACTCTTTATATTCGCCATGCTCTCATGTGTCCGGACGTTCGCGTTAGGGCTCCAGCCGGGCAACTTTTTACTATCCGTCGAGGGCGCTGAGATAGTACGACACACTTTCTTCTGCGGATTGCGAACGGTCGCCAAGGCATCTGTCCTATTTGGCACGGCGGAGCCCGCCATGTCGGCGGTTTTCATGTATGGCGTAGCCAGGCTGGACCTCGACACGTTGCCTCCTCGGGAACAGCCTGAGACGGCCTGGGCGGCGGCATTGAGAAATCCCCGCCAAATCATGATTAATGAGGTGTCCGAAGACGAAGAGAGGGCAGTGAACAAGTTGATCTGCACCGCCTGAGCGCCGGCTTTGCAGCCGTGCTCGGTGGCGGGCGTACGGTCGGAAGAGCAAAGTCGCATATGGGGTTTGCCGGGCTTTATCACGTCTCGGAGAATTTCTTCGGGAGTCTCCAGGCGAGGGAGAACCTGGCGTTGTTCCTCTATGCATACTTCATGGTGTTGATCAAGCAGATTGATGGCGTCTGAATGGTCAAAGGCTGATATGGCCATTTGATCGCAGGGATTTATTAGGCTCTGATCCCAGCATCTCAAATCTGGGTTCGATGGCCAATACGTACGATAGGATGTTTCTCTCCACCATGATTGATATTCTACAGCATCAATGTCTTCCGATGCACCAGGTTTTTCACAGGAGAAACTACGGAGGTTCTGCCCCGGGCGGATTATCGTTCAATGAGCGACGTGTCACGTACGTCTGACGACATATCAAAATTCACCATCAGACGCTACTAGCTGATCAAAAACGCCATGTTTCGCGCCCTGGAGCTTGGTCGCCATAGGGCTTAGCACGCGGGGGAAACGGGGACGGTGTGTTAGCATCACTCTGTGCGACACGCCGGTCGGACTGGACATGAGCGCGTCATTGACAGAACCGCCATTTCTGGGTAAGACAGTGACATCGATAATGATTCATGCGGCTCAAACGCCTTCCCATATAAGTTACTGAACGGAGGGACTAAGCCAATGAGTTTGCGATGGGATGAAATCATTCAGCATAGACGTCTACCAATGAGGTCCGGACGAATTCCAATCCACGTCTTGAGGCGGAATAAGTTGATAGACTTCTTACCTTCAAGAACCTCAGCATCGTCTATTCACACCGCATCTGCATCAGCTAGATCTAACAAATTTCCATCCGCTACGAGATCGTTTCATTACACGCGTCCTATCAATAACCCCGTAATGGAGACCATCAAGGTAACAAGCCCGCTTGCATCCGCCCGCCACTCCTAACACATTTCCAGAACACCATCGCCGAGAATTTTGGCGGCAGCACCGCCGCCAGTCTCGGCTCACACCAATTCAGCCTGGACGAATGTCCTGACCTCACGTCAAAGATTGCCGTGGTAACGGGCGGCAGCGAGGGTATCGGGTACGGCGTCACCTACACCCTCCTCAAGCAAAACATCGCCAAGCTCTACATCCTTTCCGTCTCCAAGGACGTCGTGGACGGCGCCAAAGATGCCATCGCCAAAGACCTCGGGACCGAGAAGGCGAACCGCACCAAGTGGTTCCAGTGCGACATGTCAGACTGGAAGCGCGTCAAGGAGGTCGCGGAGGCGATCAAGAACGACGCCGACCGCCTCGACATCCTCGTCAACAACGCCGGCCGCGGCATCATGAGCTTCGAGCTGACGGACTACGGCGTGGACAGGCACATGGCCCTGAACCACATGGGCCACGTGGTGCTGACGAGCCACCTGCTGCCGCTGATCAAGGAGACGGCGGAGAAGGGGAACGTGGTCCGCATCGTGAACCAGGCGAGCAACGCGCACCAGGCCGCGCCGAGCGACGTCAAGTTTGAGAGCCTGGAGGAGCTGAACGAGGACTTGGGTCCTAACGGGCAGTATGGGCGCAGCAAGCTTGCGAATATTCTGTACGCGCGGTACTTTGCGAGGAAAGTGACGCAGAACGGGCACCCGAATGTGTTGATGAATGCGACGCATCCTGGATTCGTGAGCACAAAGATGAGCAAGGAGGATATTTTCGAGCCGTGAGTGCCGCCCGCCCCCCTTAGCCCGGGAGTGCAGCAGCTGACTGTAATAGATACCCTTTGGGAGGCTACGCGATGGCCGTAGGAATGGAACCGTTCAAGAAGAGTCAGTGGGAGGGAGCCGTATCTGCCGTCTTTGCGGCCACGGCGATCAAGGAATCTGGCCAGTACATCTGCCCACCTGCCATCCCCGAGCCGGGCAACAAGCTGGCCCAGGATGAGAAGCTGGCGGATCAGCTGATGGAGTTGACGCGCAAGATCATTACAGAGAAGACGAAGAGTCAGTCCGTTGACAAGGGCTGTCCCATGGACGATCTTGTCTTGCACTAAGCTAGTCAGTGGCGGCGACCATGAACAAAATTTGTAGAATTGAATATTGAATTCCCAAAATACTATCGCTTGCTACCTGTGAAACAATGATCCTTCCCTCTTGTTCTGATTAACATCTCCTTCCAACCCGAACCCGCACCTGACCTCGTTCGGCGACCAGATCGGACTGCTCTGCTGGGGGTATCTTCCATCCGAGCCCACCGGACTCATCACATTTTGATTCATAACGCCGTACCCAATCTTCAGCTCCTTCACGTCCTTCGGCACATCGCCCCGATCCCGATCGGGCCCTTCCCACTTCACCTTCTCCAGCGCGGGACCCCGCGTGGCGGCCACGATGCTCGAGAACCGCGTGTTGCGCAGGACGCCGCCGTTCTCGCGGATCGCCAACGCGCCGGCCGCCACGCACGACATGGCGAGGAATATCGCGATGGCGTAGACGATCCAGAGGTCGCGCGCGTGGTAGCTGTACAGGTTCGCCAGCCGCGAGCGCTGGCAGCCGTAGCGGTACGCGGAGCGGTTGCCGGGCCCGCCGCCCTCGAGGAGCTGGCCCGTCATCTCGGCGGGCTGGGCCGCCCAGACGACGGGGACGAACTGCGGCATGGAGAAGATGGAGAGGATGAGGTCCTCGTAGAAGCCCTGCACCATCTGCATCAGGTTCTCGTGCGGGAAGTAGTTGTTCCGCGGGTCGAGGAGCTTCGTCTGGATCGCGTCGGTGTTGGTCACGGGGTTGACGAGCGCTTTGTCGGTCTGCACGGTGCCGTTGAGGAACTTGCGCAGCATGAAGCCGAGGGAGTGGTATGCTGCGGTGCGGCGGTAGTTGGCGACGTCGGTTGGGAGGATGTAGTTTGACGTCGGGGTGGCGGTGACGTTGTCTGCCGTGCCGTCGTCTGCGTCGACGTGGGGGATGTATGTTGTGTTGATGATTGGGCGGAGGAACTTGGTCTTCTTCATGTAGGCCGACTGCGTTGCGTCCGTGTAGTTGAAGACGGCCGTGTAGTCGGTCTCGTAGTGCTCGCACGCGAAGATCTTGGGTGTGAAGTCGACCGCGGCGGCTCCGCCCGACGATGTGTTGTTCCCCGTCACGACGTGGCCGATCCAGATGATCGGCTCCGTCCGGAACGCCCCCATGTGCTCCGGGTATGGCGGGACCATCTTTGGGATGCCGCCGATGTCCACGTCTTTCATCTGTGTCGTCGAGTATTCTCCTCCGCTGGTAAATGCATAGTAGGCGAAGGTCCCATTGGGGAGGAGGATATCGGTGCCGAAAGGCGACACCGCTTGACCCGACTCTTGGGTGAGATTCGCAGGCTTCGAGCCGACGCCGCTCGCCAGCTCTGTGCACTTGTACCCAGGGGCGATGAACTGGATTTCAAAAGTGCAGTTCCAGCCCTTGCTGCAGACTTCAATAGAGGCGTTCTTTCTCGACACAACTTCCTGAAAGTAAGCGCCGAGGGTCGCCGTCTGCTGGAAGTTGGGACTAGGCCCGGTGTAGTAGTCGAACCATCCCGGAGGATCCTCGTCAGACGGCTTAGTGGTGTTCCAGAATGACAGCGGCATCTCGTAGAGGCCGTCGATGCGGACGGGCTTGCGCCAGTCAGCAGTCTCTTCCATGGCGAAGTTCAAGCTGCGGACGCCAGGGCACGTGGCGTTCTGGATCGTGACTTCGGGCTGCACGAGAAGCGTGTTGGCCGTGAGAATGACGACCAACGGAGAAAGCCTTTAAAAAACCAATTAGCCATCCATGACATCCAATGAGAATGGCGGCGTTGGAGATGAATCTCACCAGACAAAAAGCGCAAGGGCAGCCGTGGCCTTGGCGCCCTTGAGAAACTCCCAATTCAGGAACGCGATGAGGTTCTCGGTGGCTGCAAACATTGAATCCAGCGCAGCGATGCTCAGTATTCTCGATCTCACCGTTGCCCAGATGCGCTGTTGAAACGCCGATATCACCGCAGCGCCCAGACTTGCTTTGGCCATGAACGCCAGGATCGTCCCGTACCGAAGCATGCGCACCTGGTCATCCGCAGGGTGGCCGTCGAGAGACGCATAGAAAGCGTGGTGGCCGACTGCGAAGCAGATACCGACTACCAGCCAGAGGTACATGTTCCATGATGAGTGCCAGAAGCCGCAAGTCGGCTTCCGCATGCGAAACGATCTCACCGGCTCATTCGGGGGTCCTAGGTAATTCGCTGCAACGTACGGCGGCGGCTGCGGTGGCATTTGCTGCTGGTGATAGTCATGCTGCTGTTGTTGGTATTGCTGTTGCTGTTGCTGCTGTTGCTGCTGCTGTTGCGCCCCTGCGAGCCCATAATAACCATCATACCCGGGGTCCTGGGCGTTGGGAAGCAGCGCCGCACTCGCATCTTGGCGCTGGTCGTGATGGTGTGCGAGGTCGTCGTGAGTCTCACCCTCTTGGCCTCGGATCAGAGGATCGGCGCTGTAGTGCGCCGGTCCGCTTAGCGAGCTCAGGTCGATGCCATGCGTGTCCATCGGGCCTCCCGTCGCTGCGTTCGTCGTGTTGTCATGAACGTTCGTGTCTGCGTCCTCCGTCGCTGGGGCTGCTGGTCTTTGCGAGATGCGCGATGCCGACGAGGGGTGTCTCTGCGGTTGTTGCCATCCCATCGCCGTCGTCTCCGTCGATGACATTGAAGGGGAAGAAAACTTGCCCAGAAAGACAGGAGGAGGGGCTTGCCAGGGCCGCCACACCACACACACACACCCGCCTCTCTCTCTCACAAGCTGGAGATCCAAAAATGAGACGGAGGATCGCGCTAGCTTCGCTGGTGCAGCTTCTGCTGGCGCTGGGTGGGATGTGCCGGGCGGCAACGTCTGGTTTGGACTTTGGATTTCGAGGGGGGTGGTGGGCAGGATGCGAGATGGAGCTGATCTGCTGGAATTTTTCCCTTTTCAAGGCAAGACACGCCCTTGCATGTGCTACTCTACCAGGCAACGAGAGAGTGCCGCAGTTCCCACAGCTGTCCACGCGGCTGGGATTCGGGGCCTGGTCGAATTTGAAGGCCTAGACCCAGTCCTTGAACTCGTGGCGGTGTTGTGGTCTTTTTTGGTTCCTGGTTGTCTTGAGCTGAATCACGTAAAAATGCCAACCGGCGGCCCCGGGATTCGGCGCAGACGCGATTCTGGGCGGCGGGATGGGAAGAGGCCTCTTTTCTTTGAGTGTTTGACTCGGGCTCCAACTGTAGTCTTCTCTCGAACAAGCTTGCCTGCGGCCGGGTTTAAGTCTAGGAGAGAAGTTGAAATCCGTCTGCTCCGTCCCGTAGAACAGTGATCGGCACTTGGATGCCGGGGATGTGCCCAAGTAATTGCTACGAAGAAGAGAAAAGAAGATTGGCAGAGTCACGATGTCCGTTTTTTCAAGGGACCTGTGGATCGCTATGTACGGCAGAGATGAGAGCTCCTCTCCCCGTCGAATACCTAAATAATTAAGCCAAAATAAAAACTTAACGTGAACCCTTGTCTCCAGCAGTCCAGCCCCTATTTTTTCCCGCTCCTTTGGTTCAGGCGGAGAGGGGTTACATAGAGGGGCCACAGCAGCATTTCATCCATTTTCGCTACTGACAGCGTGGACGCGCTAAGACGTGGCTGGAGCCTGTTTTCGGGAAAGCTTCGCCTGGCTAAATCGTCCAGCTTGAGCCAATCGCGAGGCGTTCTTGGTGCGATGTTGGACGAAGGATTCCCTCGCTTCAGGCTGGACACAGCAGAAATATCGACGCAGGTGAGATGTGTCGGCTGACTGCGCGGCACGTTGAGCCGAACGGGATGACGGGAGAGGGCGACATAAGAAGACTGCGCCGTGCCGCCCGTCGGTGACGTCCCGCGGTGACGGAGCTGCCTCCGAGACCGCGCCGTGCCACGCAACCCCGCCGACTTGAAAGGCTATCGGGATGGCCCCTGGTTGAGGCCGGATGAGACTTGGCTTCCTGCTGCAGTCCCTTGATAAGAGTCCATCAAAATGCCTCAGCTTGCTTCAATTGATACCCAAGATAAACCAATGCAAGGCATATCGATTGAGTCCAGTTGAATCCGGCATGTCACTAGAACTACCGCAGCGTCAAGGATTGACGTCCGAACAAAGAATCTCTCGAGAAAAGCTTCCTCTGATCATCCACCATTGACATGTTTGGTATCCATACGTCAATTTGTTTGCTCAATTCACAAACACAAGCTGTACAGCTGCTGAAGACCGCAGAATCCCTGTAACAATCACCCAATCTCGGTGCCGGTTCCACGCAAACTTGCAGGGCTCAACCAACACGACCCCTCCATCCGACGTCCTCTCATGACCTTATCCCAAGTGCCGTGGCCCAGGAGCCGTTATCTGCCAATCATCATTGCTTCAATGGCCGTGTGAACCGCGTCTAGCGCTGTCCCAGCAAACATGGCAAACCCGGCCGGTAGCGACCACACGGTTCATCCGCCGGATGGGGGAGTCAACCCCGCACAGTGGTGATGTCGCGCTCAAAGACGGGCTGCCAACAAATTTGCCGAAACTTTTTTAGCTCGGGCGTTCTCCCCGTTCCGTAAGGTTTTCCCTTACTCTCTCTCTCTTCAAATTTAACGTTTCTTTTGACATCCCATCATCGCCACGTGCGGAAAGTGAACGTGCTCCCTCCCGTCCTCGGCTGGAGCCCAGAATGCCGGGCCACGATGTCTTCGGAGCCTTTGAGGGCTTCGTTTCGATGGCGCCGTCGGCGTTGGTTGTTGCGGGTGGAATGATCCTGCTGGCAGTGTGGTATTTCACGACATGGTATCGCCTGAGGCACATCCCCGGCCCGGCGCTCAACGCCTTTTCGATCTTGCCGATGCAGCTCATGACTCGGGGAGGGAAGTTGAGCTTCATGTTGAAGGAGCTAGGTGACAAGTATGGTACGACTTGGACCATGGTCACTTGTGGGAAGCCTCGTTGACTCCGTGTTTGTGTAGGTCCTCTGGTTCGCGTTGGCCCCAATGAGGTCCTTTTCGGGGATGCAGATACCTACCGCAGGATCTCTGCCGTCCGCTCAGACTTCACGAAGGGTCCGTGGTATGAGCTGGCGAAGGTTGTCCCGGACCAGCATAGTCTGTTCTCTATGAGAGATGATGAGCAGCGGAAAGAGTTGAAAGCCAAGCTGAGTGAAGGCGTTCGTCCGTCCTCATCTCCAAGCTCAATAAGAGAGTGCTCTAATAATTATGCTTCTAGTATGCCGGTCGAGACAATGGCGGTTTCGAGCCCGGCGTGGACAAGATGGTCGCCCAGTTTGTCGATCTCGTCGAGTCCAAATACGTCTCCACGGCCACCGATTACCGGCCGATAGAATTCTCCCACAAGTCCCAATTCTTTGCACTGGACGTCATCGGGCAGCTCTCGTTCGGCGAGGCCTTGGGATTCCTAGCCAACGATGAGGATCTCTGGGGCTACGTCGCGACGAACGACCAAGTCTTTCCGGCACTTGCGCTCATGCTGAACATTCCGCATGTGGGCATCATGATGCAGCGCTGGCCATTCAGCAAGCTGTTGCCCTTCTCGAGTGATGAGTATGGTTTTGGCAAGCTGATGCAGTACGAGGACCTTCTCTCGAAATTTGGGTTAGAGTTCTAAGCTAATTCGTCTGAAAGTGTCGCCCAGCGATTAGCTGACAAGAAGATTCGGTCTGAAGAAGACTCAAAGGGGACCATGGTTCGACATCACCTGCGGAATGGAGTTACATACAAAGAGCTCCTGGCGGAGATCTTCCTTGAATTGTATGGAGTCAACCTTGGCGAAGAAAGCAGTTCACTGACACCAGAACCAGCATCGCCGGCTCAGATTCTACCGCCACAGCCATCCGCATGACAATGCTCTGCCTCCTCAACACCCCCGCCTCTCTGAACGGACTCCGCGGCGAGATTGACGCAGGCATCGCCCAAGGCCGGATCAGCGCGCCCATCACGGATGTCGAGGCCCGCGAGTTGCCCTACCTCCAGGCTGTGATCAAGGAAGGTATCCGCATGTACCCTCCGTCAACGGGGCTTAACTACAAGCAGGTCCCCAAGGGTGGGGCTGAGCTGTGCGGCTACTTCCTTCCAGAGGGAACACAATTGGGTGTCAATGTGCAGAAGTTGATGAGGTCCAAGGAGACATTTGGCATTGACGCAGACGTGTTTCGCCCGGAAAGATGGCTTGAAGCCGCTGCGGAAGATGAGGAGCGGTTCAA
This sequence comes from Colletotrichum theobromicola, assembly GCA_014705045.1. Lineage (NCBI taxonomy): Eukaryota > Fungi > Ascomycota > Sordariomycetes > Glomerellales > Glomerellaceae > Colletotrichum > Colletotrichum theobromicola. The sequence continues at coordinate 148,724 of JABGLZ010000754.1, read as the reverse complement.
GGAGATGGGCGACGTCGTCGAGCTCGCCTTCGGCTATGGGCGGTTTCAGTGCCTTGGAAAGACGATTGCGTACATGGAGCTGAACAAAATCTTCGTGGAGGTAAGACATTTGCGAGCGACGATCTCGGGAGAGTATCTGGGCTAACTTGGTCACATAGTTGCTTCGGAGGTTCGACTTTGCAGTGGTCAAGCCGCAGGAGCCACTAAATCTCTATGATGCAGCGTTTTGGGTCACGACCGACTTTTGGCTGCGTGTAACTCGACGACCTGACAGCGGTCCTTGACAACGATAGACTTGGTGATGAGAGAGGCAGGGATTTGACACAGGAGATCCTCGTACAATTCGATGGCCTAGGAGACGAAAGGCTCGCAGCCACATCTAATCTAGTGATAATAACATTCCTAATGTCTCGAGTATATGTCAGAAGATGTCGTTTGTGAAAAGTGCAAAGAAGAGAAAGTGGGCGGTCAAGACAAATCTCGGTCGTCGCTTACTGTGGCAAGTCAGGTTGTCACAAAAAGCAAAAGAGAACGATGTCAATCGCTGACGGGAATTGAGCCCGACGTGGGGGTCGAACCCACAACCTTGAGATTAAGAGTCTCACGCTCTACCGATTGAGCTAGCCGGGCAGATGGGAACATCTGCCTTGATTGTTGGGAAGGACGCCGCTGGAGGTACTCAAGAAGGTCACGCAGGATGAAAATTTTTCATCTTGGTGTGGGCCACGGCGTTTCGGGTTCCACTGTGCCGGCGAGGCCGGTGCGGAGCTCCGGGCTGGTTCCGAGACTGGTCGGGCTTTTTTCCGGATCCGTGTGCTGTCAGTGCGGGTTCCCCGGGGGCGTAGGCCGATATCTGGCGTCGGGCAGGCTGGTAGGCCCGGGAGACTTAGACGGAGTGGGACATAGGCCCAAAGTCATAGGCTTTCGACTTGCTGAGGGCCTCGGACCGCCGGAGTCGGGACTAAGTGGAAAGTAGGTGTTGGTGTGAAATCTCCAAGCCGACAATGCATGGCGAGATCTGAGGAGATCAGTTGCGAGTGGTGCCAAGAAGCGGCTTCGGCTTGAACCTGTCTCCGGCGCTGCCGACTGATGCCCTCAGAGATAAGCAATGATTGTCTGCCGCCGGAAACCTTGCGGGGTCGAAGGCTGTGTACTGCTTGCGAGTGTATGCAAGATCGTCTGGATATGCTGTTTGCTCTTAATTGAGCAAAGATGCCTAACCTGTAAGCTGAGGGAACTTTTGAGAAGCTCTTCTAAGTGGACAGTTCGGAACAGCAACCACGCCATGTTCGGCACGCCGCCCACTGATCGTGGCAGGAAGCTCGGAGTCGAAAGGCCCAACGAGAATTGCGTTGTTTCGCCAAGCCGATTTTGACACGCCCAAGATACATGACGACCTCCGTCGCCGATACCTCGTCGCCGGAACGCGTGGGATGATGGTGTGGATGGAATCATGCGGTGGATGACCCAGGAAGAGCCAGGTCAGAGGCATCGCGGGGTCGGAGAACAGAAATATACGGCATTGGATGGCGGGGGAGGGGTTGACCACCACGTCTTGCACCAAAGGTCCTTGTGTGCCATCAGCTTATCCTTGATGAACGGAGCTACCCCGCCAGCGGCTCTTGGCAGCATGCATCTTCTAGCACGAACAAGGCAGGTCGGCCGCTGTTCCAAGCATTTGGAGCTCTGCAAGCTGCTTTCCCACGCCGTATCACTGCGTGGTTTTCTTGTTGACATCGCCCGGAAGGTTGGAAAGCTCCACGCCTGCCTGCATGAACATCACTAGCTTGCTGTACCTTCCTTCAAATGCCGAGACTTTTCAAGCAGGATGACGACTTCCGTCTTGTTGGTTCACTGCGATAGACATGCAGACGAACCTGGACGTGGGTGTTCTTTCCCAGCATTTGCGAAGGCAGCGGAGCAATGGCATCACCGGTCTTACTGGCCGTTCGTGGACGGTGGCATGCGTCCAAGCAAGCTCGAAATCCCATCAATGGGGTACCCAAGTAACCCAGAAGTTGACGCTAATCCGTGGAGAGGTCGCCCAGGCATGCATACTCGTCTTGTGTGTCGATCCGAGTAGCTATAAAAGCATCTCCTTCTCCTCCGGCCGACGCCGAGACGATTACTTCTGGTTGCTCTTCGCAATTGAGTACCCATCGAGCTTGTGCCACCGCTGCCCACCATGCGCAGCCAAATCTCCGTCGCACTGGCATCCGTGGCCGTGGTCTTGGCCTGCCAGCGTGACCTGATTCTCGAAAAGCGACACACTCATCGCAAGCGGATCACCAAGCGCGCGGACGACCAATGGCCCCCCGTCTTGACGGAGGAAGAGACCATCCTGGTAAACGCTTTCGACAATGTCACCATTGACGAGTGGTCCGACTACTACGGCCACCAAGTCAAGCTCGCAGGTCTTGGCAAGGAAGCCGCCGAGTGGACCGCCGAACGGTGGAATGAGAACGGCTTCGATGCGCATCTGAACGAATATCACGTCTACCTGAGCTACCCTGTACATGCTTCGCTGCAGATCACATACGCCAATGGTTCAACGGAAGACGTCAGGCTCGACGAGGACGTCCTGGAAGAGGACGATGTGACGGGCAGACCCGACAATCAGCCTACTTTCCATGGGTACTCTGCGTCTGGAGATGTTACGGGCGAATATGTCTATGTCGGGTCAGTGGTCCTCCATTCGAGACATCGCGGACCCCTACTAACGCTGGGTGAAGGCGAGGTTCTCAAGCCGACTTTGACCGTCTGGTCGAGCTCGGCGTCGAACTCGAAGGCAAGATTGCGCTGGCCAGATACGGCGGTCTCTTCCGAGGCCTAAAGGTGAAGAATGCGCAAGACCATGGCATGATCGGCGCCGTAATCTTCACCGACCCAGCTGACGATGGCAACATTACCGTCGCCAATGGCTACGAGGCATACCCCAGTATGATTGAATTCTGAGCGCGCCGCCGAAGAGATACTGACAATTGATCTTGCAGATGGTCCTGCTAGAAACCCAAGCGCCGTCCAGAAGGGCTCCGTTCTATTCCTTTCAACGAACCCGGGCGACCCGACCACGCCGGGCTACGCATCTCACGAGGGAGTTAACCGCGCTGACATCTCGCCCGTCACGCCCAAGATCCCATCCATCCCCATATCCTATGCCTCCGCTGAGCCTCTACTGCAGGCTTTGAACGGATTCGGATCCACTCCAGACGAAGTCAACCGTACCATTTGGGAGGGAAGTCTGGATGCTGATTACAGCACTGGCCCCGCCCCTGGCGTCACCCTTCACCTTGACAACTTGATGGAAGGGAAAATTACTCCAATTTGGAATGTCATTGGGCACATCAACGGCACCAACTCTGACGAGACTATCGTCATTGGGAATCATCGCGATACCTGGATGATCGGGGGCAACGGGGATCCCAACTCTGGCTCCGCTATCCTCGTCGAGTTCACCAAGGCGATTGGAGTCCTCCGTTCCAAGGGCTGGGTTCCGAGGAGAAATATGTACGTGTCTTTCTGCCTAAGTCGGTCCTGTCCCTAACCGTGTTTAGTGTCATCGCTTCCTGGGATGCTGAGGAGTACGGCCTCATCGGAAGCACGGAATGGGTCGAGGACAACGTCAACTGGCTGACCGAGAGCGCCGTCGCCTATCTCAATATCGACGTTGCCGTTTCAGGCCCTCGTCCCAACCTAGCAGCTACGCCCGAGTTGCATACGCTTGCCACCGATACTTTCAAGAAGGTCGTCTACCCCAACTTCGGCGGTTTCAACATCAGTCTCTACGACGCATGGGAAGAAGCTTCAGGCGGTCTTGTAGAGCCACTGGGAAGTGGCAGTGACTACACTGCCTTCCTTCACAGGGGCATCAACTCGGTAAGTGGGGCCGACCGCCGGCACCGGCACCCGCCCCGGACTCGGCTCACGAATGTCACGAATCTGAATCCTCACTGACGACATAATAGCTCGACGTTGGCTCCGGCGGCGGCTCAACAGATCCAATATGGCACTATCATTCCAACTACGACAGTTACGCGTGGATGTCCAGATTTGGCGATCCTGGCTTCCTGGTTCACGCGGCAATCGGCCAATACCTTGCCCTGCTCGCCTACCACTTGGCGGACGATGAGATACTGCCAATTGACCTGCCGAACTACGCCTCAGAGCTGCGCTCGTATCTTGAAGATTTGACGGAATTCGTTGCTTCTGAGAACCAGGAGCTTGACTTGTCTGAATTATCCGACGCCATTGACGAGTTCGCCAAAAGAACCGAGGAGGTCAAGGCCTTGGAGCAACTTGCTGTCACGACCAACGATACAGACCTCATTACCGTGGTGAACCACAAGTACCGCGACTTCCAGCGTGGTTTTATCAGCCAAGGGGGTCTTCCTAATCGCGAGTTTTTCAAGCACGTCGTCACCGCCCCTGGTCTAGATACCGGGTACGCCGCCGTCTTGTTCCCGGGTATTACTGAGGGTGTGCAGTATGGGGATGGTAATCTCACGATTGCCGAGGAGTGGGTATCTAAGACGGCCCGCGGTATCCTTCGCGCCGCCGAGATCATCAAGACGTGATGGACGGCCATGGTTCTTGCTTCGTTTTCTAGCGCAGATTGGAGGAGTTTGGAGTACTTGGCGGTTTGGAGAAAAGGCGAGAAGCCAACTTGTGACGCCCTCATTAATTTTAGTGTAATAGTGCTCAGCAGCATTCAATAAGACAAATCGTTATGATCAAATCTGATGCGGTTTGCTCCTTTGCCGAATGGTGGTAATGAGGTTGACAAGAACGATCACAACAAAGACGACGGAGACGACAGAGACGACAGAGAAGACCGCTGATGTAGGAATCTGCCCGAATAGTAGAGCCCGATGGACGACGAAACATATGAGGAGGATTGTAGAGCGCAGGAGTAGTTGCAGTCATAATATTTATTTCATTGAATCGTTGTAAGTAATGGCAGCCCGAAACTCCGTACCACGATGCCCTTTGAGACCAGGGTAACTACAAGCCTAGCTTGACACATCCGCTGACACCTGATCTAGACATTGAGCCCTCTATTGACGACCACCAGGGCGCCGGTTCTCAATGTTCAACACAGTATCGATAAAGCTACGCTTGAGCGTACTCTTCTTCCTGGCCGCAAGCAGTTGCGACGTCTTCAAGATGTTCTTGATCTGGCGACCGTTAAGCTGAAGCGTCGCGAAGTCGTCCAGATCCTCATCCGTGACCTCGCTCTTCAGCGTCGCCCCCTCGAGGAAGTTGCGCCAGATCTGGCGGCGCGAGTCGACCGTCAGGTCGGGGTACTCGAGCGAGACGTGGATGCGCGACTGGAACGCCAGGTCGATGTTGTCGACGCGGTTCGTGGTCATGAAGAGGATGCCCTCGTAGTACTCGAGCGTGCGCAGGAAGATGGAGACGACCTTGTTCCTCTCGAGGTCGTGCGTCGAGCGCGCCTCGAGGAAGACGTCGCACTCGTCGAGGAGGAGGATGGCGTTCCAGCGGGAGACGAGCTCGAGGATGCGCGAGAGGCCGTTCTCGACCTCCCAGGGCTGCGAGCCGAGGTCGCCGGAGCTGAGGGTGTGCAGGGGCACCTTGAGGTTCTCGGCGACGGCTTCGGCGGTCAGGGTCTTGCCGACGCCGGGGGGGCCGGAGAGCAGGCAGATGATGCCCTTGCCCTTGCCGGAGATGACGTCGTCAAAGGACGAGCCCTCGAGCTGCGACTCGGAGAAGGCGAGGATGAGCTCCTTCTGGTCTTCGGGCAGGACGAGCTTGTCGAAGGCGTTGTTGTTCCAGGTGATCTCCTCCACCGTCTCGATGAAGAAGTCGAGCCACTTCTTCAGCTTGAGGGAGTACCCGCGCGTCCTCGACCGCGCGAGCATCTGGTGATAGGGCGTCAGCTTCAGGTTGCCGTCCTTGCCGAGGCCATGCGAGCGCTTCCACGCCTGCAGCGCCTCGAGGTCCTTGGCCGACCAGTCTTCGAGGTAGCGCGGGTAGTAAGGGCTGTAGCGGTTGAAGGAGCTGATGTCGACGACGATGCGCCCGTCGACCTGGATCGGGACCTCGTTGCGCTCGCGGTCCCAGTCGATGGCCGTGCCGGAGTACTGCTTGTAGTGGTGGCCGGCGAGCTCCTCGAAGATCTGGCCGCGGCGGATGAGGCCCTGGCGGACCTTGTCCTTGTCGGGGTGGAAGGCCCACGGGTACGCGTTGAGGCTGGTGATCTTCTTGGTGCCGAGGAACTCGGGGACCTTGATGCTCTCGCCGCAACGGCCAAAGTTCTTGCCGCTGTAGTCGACGCAGTCGGCGGACAGGTCGAGGTACTTGCCGCACTGCGTGGCCTTGTACTCCGTCTCCTCGAGCTCGAAGGCGGACAGCGGGCCCTTGTGGGCGGCGAGCACGATGGCGCCCGGCTGGAAGATCATCCAGAGGTGCTCGAAGGTGATGACGCCCTTGGCGACGTAGTCCTCGAACACCTTGATCGCGTCGCCGATCTCGTACTGGAGGATGTCGTACAGGATCCTGAGGTGCTCCTTGGTCTTGTCGCCCAGGCCGGGCTTCTTCATGTACCTGCAGAGCTCGGTCCAGCGGTGCACGAAGGGGTGGAAGGGGGCGTCGAACTCGAGGCGCTCGAGCTCGCAGGCGATGCCGGTGTAGCCGTCGAGGATCTCGCCGAGGGCGGTCTTGAGCCAGGGGGACTGGATGACGATGGAGTGGGCCTCGAGCTTCTTGCGGGAGTCGGAGGACTTGACGTTGCGAACCACGACGGCGTACTGCGCCGTCTCCTCGTTCTCGGCGGCCTCGTGCACGTCTTCGGGGTACTTGTCGACCCACGTCCAGTTGCCGTCGCTGTCTTTGGGGGATGCGTAGATGTTCTTGGTGGAGGAGATGGAACCGGTAGGGGCGAGGGGCTCCTTGGGCTTGTCATCCTCTGCGCCCTCTTCGGCTTTCTCGTCTGCCTTCTCATCAGAGGCTGACTCTGTTGTGGGCTCGTCATCGGACTTGGCTTCGCTGTCCTTGACATTCTCGCCATTTGTGTTATTGTCGCCCTTTGTGGTGTGACCGTTCGTTGTCTTGGTCTCCGATGTGCCGTTGGCCTCCTTCGTGGCTGCGGTGTCGTCCACCATAGTCAGGCCCAAGGCCTCAATTGCGCTGGGTGCCATTGTGTCTGAAGAGTGTTTCTCGAAATGATCGAGAAGAGTCTGGTGGTGATGATCCAACACAAAAGAGATTTGTGAAGGGTGTCCCTGATGTATTTATGCCTTCATCACAGCTGGGAAACCATTGAACAAAAGTGTAAAAACACTATAACATCAATCCTATCAATGGCGAACGCGCCAGCTAAGCGCCAGACGGCTCCTGATTCCCCAGTAGCTGCTGCCTCATCAGGGGTGTTGATGCCTCCTGTGTGGCAGTGACTCACCCATGTTCACGGTGTTTTCAGCAAAACACCGCGTTTCGCTTCAAAGTCGACTGCTGCAGAGTCCCTCTCTGAGGCCGCTGCTGCCTGCGTAGAACGGATCGTGTCGCTGGGGTTTATCAGACAGAGAGACCAATGAGGTTAGCAGCGTAAGCACTAGGACGGGATGAGTGCCGCGACAGCGCAAGGCAGAAGAGCCGCTGGAGCCCAAAGCTTGTCGACGGGATTCAGATTCAGGCCGCCAGCTTTCACCGTGTTGCTCATTCGCCGATCTGTGGCAAACGTGGGGTTTTAGGCCATCGACATCGTTGTGGAAAGTTTCAAATGTTCAGAACAGCTGAGTGTTCCCTCTATGCTCTGAACGAAAGTGAGATGCAACTCCGAGTCCCGTCAGCGAGGCCTCGTGAAGGATTCAACGAGGGGAAGGAAAAGGAAGAAGCAAGCCCCTGTTTGCCGCTGCAGGCAGCACGACTCCGCCCCCAAAAATTCTCCAAAATTCGAGGAATCAAGCGAGACGGGAACCACCGATCGTCTATCGGTCCCCTGTCAGGGCTGAGCGGCACGGGCTGCAGAAAGGACGTTGCAGCGCCACGACGACCCTGCAAGGGCGCTGTGCTAGTGGAAACGACTGCCTGTTGAGTCTATCGTGGAGTTGCCAGAGACACGTGTAAGACGTATGCTGTGGCTTCGCCTGCTTCTGGATGCTACGCAAGGTAGGCTGCAGAGATGAGCTTTGGGAGTATTGGCAGATGAAAAGAAAACTTCATGTTTGAGCTGCATTCTTACACAAGAGGTATCAACGATTGGGGTTGACTATGTACAGGTCGAAGTAAATGATCCATCCCGCTGAAAAGCCACTCATCACAGCAACATGCTCCACTGATTCAACACTCAGGCAAGACACTCTGCTGGTTCCCTCAGAAAACGAGGAATCGCTCGCGTAAACCCCCAAGTTCATCACTTCCAATTGCTACTAACAGTCACCGCAGTTGCGCAACCCGTCGGCACAGTGTAGGACCGGTTCGGGTCGCTCTCCCAGGTCACAGTCCCGCTCGACGCCACGTTGATGAACTTGTACTGGAACGTCGTCCCGGCCGGCAGCGTCACCGTGTAAGTCCACAAGGGGTTCGAGCTCGTGTACTGCGACGCCGACAACGCCGGGGCCGAGGCCGCATCCCAGTTGCCCAGCGCCGCGATCGACCCGGCAACCTTGATCGTCTGCCCCGGCACCGTCGTGACGAGCTCGTTGAAGGTGACGGCGACGCTGCTGGCGGCCGTGCAGCTGCCGCTCGTCGCCGTGGCCGCGGCGCTGGTGGTACGCGTTGAGGTGACCGGGTTGCTGCCCCCGCTGCCGGAGATGGCGATGTCGGCGCAGGTGAGGTAGACCTGGCCGGTCTGGAAGGAGTTCCAGCGCAGGGAGAGGAGGGTGTGGTTGGAGACGTAGTCCGGGATCTTGATCTTCTTGGTGACGGTGTAGCCGCCTGCGATGGATGTGTAGCAGGATCCAAGGGCCGAGTTGTCGACGCCCTGGCATGCCCTGCGGCTGTCGGCCTGGAAGGCGTTGCAGGTGAACCAGTCGTTCCGCCAGCACGCCTGTCCCGATGTGCAGTCGGGGCTGTAGTTGCAGGTCTGTCCAGAGACATCGGTGCAGGGCAACGTGCCGGCTTGGAAGCAGTTCTCGGCCGCTTGCTTCTCATCGTCCGTGGGGATGTATCCTGGTGTCAAGAACTTGTCGACGAGGGCTTGGTCCTGGCAGATGCGGTAGCTGAACATGCCGCCGTGGTCGCCGTTGTTGTCGACGCACCACTGGACGTCTACGACTTGACCCCTCGTGTATGTGGCCACGGGAGAGTTGCCCCAGTTGGTGGAGGGCTGGTTGTAGTCGACACTGACGCGGGCGTTGTAGCCGCAAGGTCCGCTGCGGCCTACAGTTGCGGCGGTGAGGTCTGGCCAAGCAGACACGGGCTCGCGGATGGTGCATTCAGGGCAGGTATCTATGCCCGCCTTGGACAGTTAGTTTCAGATCAAGGTAGGCTCAGGCTAGTTGTGGGTTGTACCTCGTGGCCGAGACGTGTGCGACTGGAAGGGATTGTCAGGTAGCCATGGCCATAGACGGACCCAAGGAGGCTGGAAACAGCTACAGCTGTCGAGAACTTCATCTCGATAAAGTCAAGGTAAAGACTACTTCAGATGAGGGCACGAAGTTGACGAGAGAAGCCAGGAATAAGCCGTTCGATGACCGTCAGTGTTCTCACGGCCATCTCATCTGGACAGTACCATGGCCTTGGATTTATATGCATTTCCTCGTCGACCATCGTGCCATCGTGAACCATCGTCACCGCACGATGCCACTCTGCGAGTCCAAGTCGAGGTCCTCCCACCGGCCGTCATCACAAGCAGCGCCGAAGTACCTCCAACCGAGACGGGCCTACCCGCACGTGTTTCCCCGGATCTAAACTCGGAGTGGAAGTCCGGGGGCATCCCCAAATGACCTGCAGCTGATGGCGGGGTAAAGAGTTCTGTTAGTGCCGGCTGTCATATCTCCAACTGGAAACCAGCGCGGGGTGAAAAGGGCCGTTGTGTGGCCGCATCAACCCCTCCAAGATCGAGTTGGCCGAGGCCTTCAAGGCCCTTGACGTCGCTTCCTGCCAAGTTGTGCTCCTGTCAAACTCCTGCAGGAATGTCACCCAACACATGCTTGAGGCGGAGTTTGGCGGAGTCGAGGTGGCATCCCGCCCTGCCGATCAGATGACTTGTCGAGCTGGGTGGCTGCTCGAGTTCACGACAACCTCACTATTGAAGAGAAGGCCCGAAGATGGTCGATTGATCACACTTGAGAGGTGGAAGTTTCGATGGTTTGGGCTGAGGAGAGATGATGGCTTCGCAGAGCTGCCGAGGAATGTCCGCTTTCTGACGACATTGACGAAGGTCTAGGTGGCTATCATGACCGCCACATGATACACTCTTCGTGAGATCATTTCTTGTGGTTCAGACCTGCCTCTCCAAGTGGTATCGGGCAGTATTGTGGCGAAACTGGGGGCTCGCTGGAAAGTCGTGAATAGACAGACGCGGGGGTCGTACAACAAGTTTGACACCAAGTTGGTGTTGCCATGTGATCGACGTTTCTGACTTCGCGATACCCTACATCAGCCGAGCCTAGAGAAAGAGAAGCGATTTGCGATCACTTGGTAACGATTATCTGATTAATTCTTAAAGGGGATCGGGAAGTGGGAAACTGTGGCCTTTATCCCGCCGGCCAGGTTGTGCCAAAAATCAGCTTGCATAACGGACCCCATGTCCAGTCATCTCAGGATGAACCACCGGAAACCTGCATTCTATCTTGACTCTAAACCTAAGCATTTCTACAGGGACTCATTCTCTCCACAGTTCATCTGATATGAAAGAGCAGCAACCGAGCGCCAATCGGTTTGGCCCCGTCTATGCTTTTGCGGAGTCCTGAACTGCGCCAACAGCTAGACCAACCCTTATTTCTGACAACACAACTCGCGCCGGCGAGATAATCACTGCTCTTCCAAACTGCCGCGAAGCCAGCAAGGAAAGGAGCATCAAATTTTCAGGTAGACAGGGGTCGCATAGTGGTGTTGCGGGAACCCCGACGTCTTTACCGCGAGCCTTATGGGGCTTAAATTGCTGGTGCGAGTCAGTTTACCGCAACAACAGCCAACGATCGGGAGGGCCGACCATTTTAAGCATCGCCGCAGGGACATTAATAGCATCTCTTAAATGAAGGACGGTATGGAACCGCCAAGCCACACTGATCCGGCATATGTAGAATTGTCTTTGATGAAGTTGTGATTCTCCTGTATTTAACAAGTTGGGATGTCCTGTATTTGAGCAAAACCTACTCACAACCTCAGACATCACATATACCAATACTTAAAAGTCACTCGCTACCTAATATCCGTACACACTCGTCCAAGAACGCGGCCTTTTCCAGTGTAAAACCAGCCATCGGCCCCCAACCAACAGTTCCACCACACCTCCAAAAACAACCTCAAATCATCAACCTCGAGCACGGTTCACCATGCCTGTCATCTACAACGAACCCCTGCGTCACCTCCTCTCCGCCCGCGATGGCGACGACGACGGCGATGGAGGCTTCCACATGCCCGGCACCGTGATGGCCATCATCATCGTCTGCGTTCTGGTCCTCGTTGGCGGTGTCGGTCTCTGCTGTTGCTGCTGCCGCCGCCGGAAGCGCAAGGGAGGCTCCGGAAGTGGCAAGGACGATGGCAGCGGCAACGGCAGCAACAACAACGGTGGTTTCGACCCGACGAAGTGGATCAAGAAGGCCGTGAAGAAGACCACGAAGAAGATCAAGAAGATGTTCATGAAGAAGAACAAGAACAAGAAGGAGAAGGACGCCACTGCGAACGAATCGGTTCCCTACGGTCAGGGCACGCACCCGGGTTTCGGGGACAACGAGAGAGGATACAACAGACTTGATGCGCAGGCGGAGGAGGAGACCGTCGGAATGACATCGCCTTACGGGCAGAGGCATTAAGGGACAGGTGAAGGGCATGTGTGTAATGACGTATGAGAAGAGGAATGGCCGTGGAATTAATAACTAGAAATGATCTGGATTAATCAGCTACTTGCTAAATCGCTGTGTTACTGGATTACTGAATATCCGTGCATGCTGAAGAGGCTAATGTGTGATCATTCGTATGCGACCAAGCCCCGTGGGATTTACTTCTTGTTGCCTCCGCCACCAGCACCGCCGGTGTTTCCTCCCGTGTTACCGCTGCTTCCACCGCTGCTGCTTCCTCCCTTATCCTTGCCATGGCCACCGTGGCTGAGAGATCCCTTTCCGGCCTTAAGATCTTGCCAAGGAGGGTTAGTGGGGTCGTGGTAGCAAATGGGAGTTCTGCCGCCAGAGGACATGGCTGTGGCTCTTAAGGTTGATTTTTTGAAGGGGGTTTATGAGGTTGAATTGGTAGTTTTGCTGCTGCTGTGCGTTGATATCATCTACCTGGCAATCGTGTTAATATGGCGGTTTTATATATTAACACCAAGATGAAGCCACTCTAGTAAATATTGAGCCCTGGCGCAGAGCTTCACTAACAAGGACACTATCAGGCCATAAGGTCACTAAGAAGGATCATCACAGTCACCAGCCATCGAGTTCATCATTTACCAAAAAAGATGTTTGATATGTACATGGTTTTCCACAGCAAACTTTGAAAACAATACGTTGACCAATTTGTCTCGATGCTAACGGCTCGCTTTTACATACATTGCAATGTAAAGCTGACGAAGCTATACAGACCCACGTCAACAAAAGCTAGTCTTTGCCCAACAACCATTTCATGCCCTTCATCGTATTCGACGCCAAGTCCGCAGGAACCTCCTTAGGCGCAAAGATAGTCCAACCCTGGTGGCCCCAGTCCAGATAGTTATCCACTCTTACTTCGACTCCGTTATCCTGCAAAACCTTGGCGTAGATCAACCCGTCATCTCTCAAAGGGTCTCTGTCGCCGACATGGATATACGCCTTGGGAGACTTCGGGATCGCCTCAGGGTCGTTGATGGGCGAGTACCATTTCGATCTGATGTCCGCATCGTATGCATGCTTTACAGATTCAATGACTTCTGTCGTAAATGTCTCGCTCCACGTTGCGTTATCCTCCCGGGAAGTCCATTCCGAAGCATACTTCTCGGGGACAATTTCCTTGCTGAAAATGAGCGGAATACCAAGCATCACTCCAGTGATGCCGAGACCTTCCACGCCGGATCGCTGGGCCACGACCGCAGAGATGTTTCCTCCCGCGGACCAACCGCCAATAACGAATCCCTTCGTGATGTCTGCGCCGTACCGGCTGGCGTTCTTGGCAAGCCATTTGGCAGTCTCCCAACCGTCCATGACGGCTTGAGGAAACTTGTGCTCAGGTGCCAGGCGGTAAGTTGCGTTGACGACAACAGCGTCAAACTCGAGGGCGAATTCGCGAGCAGGTCGGGTTGTTGGCTCGACGCCCGCCACGATGAAGCCACCCCCAGGCAATAGGAGAATCAGAGGTCTTCCGCCGTTGGTTTCGTTTACACCGCGAAAACGCACGATTTGGAGGTCGATTTTGTAGCCATCAGGAAGTGTAGCTACATCACGAAACTCTTCAAGAGAGGGGTCTAAGGGAGGAAGGGCCGCCAAAAGAGTTTGTATCAGCTGTGGGCGAGTCTCGCGGGATTTGATAAATGTTTCCATCTTCAAAAGTAGTTTCGGCTAAGATTTGACACTTTGGGTAGTTTAGAGAACAAACTTTTGCAAGTGAAGAAGTTGAAAAGTTGGTTTAGATGGGACGAGTCTCTCCAATCCCCCGACTTTCACGCAAAGCAACTCAAGTCCCCCGCATTCGCAATGTTGTGGGCCCGGAAATGCGCCCGGGACGACATTTCGGCGGCAACTAGCCGGAACTGGGTCGGAATCGTGTCCCCATGACCGAGGTCGCGGGTGCCGACCCATAAATGGTTCGTCGCCGCTTGGAAATACGGAGAAGCCTGGCCTACATTCTTAAATCGCCAGTTGAGGCATCCGCAGCTACAGGATGACCCGATGCTATGACTGGTGTTCTATTGAAGATGGCAAACTTGCTCACAAAACTGGCAAGCCGAAAACTAGAGCTCGCTTCGGCGAATTGACCACAGCCCCAGGCAAAGTGTGCTCGCGTAAATGCGAGATGGTCATGGACCGACAAGGCCATGAAGTAGACCACTTGACTCCGATTCAGAAGACTTTACACCATAAGAAAAGCCGCTCTGGCTCATGTGACCTTTTGAGTGACTCAGATGCGGTCTAGAATTTGCCGTGTATTCATCGTATTCGGTACGGGTACAAGACTCGCGTTCCGATGACTTGTCTATTGCGTCGTGCTATTCTGAGCCACCCATCACCAAGCATGGAAAACCCAAGTCTCCCTCTTTTGCGAGGCGAATACAGCATCTCAGGCAAGCAAAGATTTGAAAGACCCCACCGCGGATCCGATCATCGCCGGAACGACCAAATTTGTCCCAAGCACGGAGCTTCTTGTACATGACTGCGCAGGCTAGAAGCTGTTCAAGTTTATTGCCATGCAAAGCAAATACCATGACTTCATCAGCTGGTCTTTTGCCGACAGAATCGACACAGAATCCATCTATCGCGATTTCTCGATCACTTTGTGTCTCGTAAGCAGTCGCTTTGGGGTGCTCGCATCGAGGAAATGTCCAGTCTCCGCAGGTAAGAAAGGCATGAATGCAGTTCATAAACTGTACGGATGATCCTTGTGATGCCTGAGAAACGAGTTTAAGCTGAAGCACGATCGCAGTCTCATCGACGGTAACTTCCATCCAGAGTTTGGTTGAGGGTGGCCGGTAATGGGGTTCCAGGCGCAGCCCCCCAACAAGCCAAGTTGGCTGTACCTGGTTCTCACCTCTCAAACCATACTTGTCGTAGTAGTTCGAGTTTTCAGGCTGCTCCAAGATGACGTTACGGAAGGAACCACCAACACACGCTCGCCCAGTTTGTATTTGTAGTGTCCTGCCGAGGTCGTCGTAGCAGTCATTCTGCATTATGCAAGAGTAACATAAAGTGTAGGCTCCGCTAGATAGTCCAAGATAGGAACCTCCAGGTCGGGTAACGTCGTACGAACGTATAGAAGCGTACATTGGCCTGCTGCGCAACCAATCTCTCGAGTAGTCGGGGAATATCAGCTGACCCAAATGGTCAAAGAAGTCGTGGTGGGTCGGAATATGGTCATTTTTACCGGGTTGATTGACCAGGAGCATACGTTTCCGACTCCAATCTGTCTCGACTTCTCCAATAATCGTGCTTTGTTGCACGCGTAGTTGAAGGTCTTGAAATTTGCATTGCATAAGACCGATGGCACTGACAGCAAATCCCTGCACAAGTCTGTCAATATTTCGACATATACACCCGGCCTCTGCACTGCCAGTGATAGAAAACAGCTCTCTATCCAGTTCCGAAAGCGACGATGCAAATTGCCGATGTGTCTTACAACCAGCGGCCATCTCCTGCACGCTGCCGCTGCCCATGTAAGACAGGGCATATATGTAACCGCTTTTCTTAGTATTTGGATCGAAGTTGGCAAGACGCGGAGCCTGTTCAGTCGCAGGGCCGACTCGCATGGTGTCAAGAATCGAATTCAGTGCTGCCGAAGAATCAAATTCCATTTGTAAAGGAAAGAAGCCTTGCGGGTCGTCCCCTGCCTCGGACCCCCACCTTGATTTCATTGATTTCAGGACTTGTAGAATATGGAATGAGAATCTCCTAATAGCTCCGTGAATGGATCCCATCATACCGGGGCATAGTTGATGCAGTCGAACTGATTGAGCTTCTAGAGCTTCTTCTATAAGGTATTCGACCGCAATTTGGCTCTCGTACTGTCGCCGCGCATCGGCAGTCGCCGTGACGCGAAGTGGCTGTGAAGACGGTTGTATGGAAAACGTGTCTTTAAAGTTGGCTCCGAGTTGAAATGTGATGTCGCCATGCTCACCACCGCTTGCCCATATAGTTTCCTTATCGAATCGAAGTTCAACTGGCATCCCCAAGATATGGCTCGCAAACGCTGCAAGCCACGATCCACGGATGCTCAATATCATATAGTCCTTCTGCCCTTTCCGAGAGGTGTAAATGAGCTGTCTGAGGGCTGCAGCTACAGCTGACGCAGTACCAAGACCATTCAGCCGGCCCAAGTAATCTAGTTCTCTCCTCTTCATATCGATCGAGTCCCCAGGATGTTTGTCTACTTTGGCTCTGATGGCTCTTTCTGCTAAATTGCTGACATGCTGAACCACTTTGGAGAAGCCAAGATCGTGAACGAAAGGGCCAAGATACGGGACTAGTCCTTTGAGTACATCTGTGCTCGGAAGCATTTCTGGGCCTAGTTCAGACAGAGACAGGAACTCGGAGAAACACTGTGCCGCTTGAAAAGGTAGACATCCGGTAGAGAAGGCTCCGATGACAAGCAGAGCGTTGGAGCCGGCTCTGGTACGAGTCATCTCCACTACCGGGGTGGAATGGCCCCATCCAATACTGAGAGCTTTTGACAGGACGGACTGGTGATTCTTTCGCTGGGAAATATGATGATGTACCATGTCGGAGAGGGAGGTCCTGACCGGGACCTTTGCTCCCAGCCAGAAGGCAGCTGCCAGGGCATATGTGTCGACTCCGCCGTCGCTGAGGGCCTTCAGAACGCGGCCAGTGAGCATGTGAGATAGAGATGCCGTGTTGACAACGTCTACCTGGAATCCGAAGCCGACCTGGTCCGACATGACTGTCTCGGGCTCAGATGTGTGATGACAAGACAGGAGTTTGGTGCAGACTTGATTCGGAGGATTGTGATCAAGATTCTGCTGTAAAGTAATGAAGAGCGTGATGAAAAGGAAAAGAGGGGTAAGGCAAGGCAGTCACCAACTGGGATATGCTATGAGTGTCAGATGCATAGGAGGCAGCCTTACCGTCAGTCTCTGCAACGACTGGCTCTTATCTTGCATACAATGGATCTAGACCCTTGGCGCGAGGCGCATCACTACCTAAGCGTGGTCATAGAAAGGCCAACGATTGACTGTAATATCTTGTTTGACGCGACATCCAGCTTTGCTACCCGCAAAATGTTACATGGTCGAACAATTTAGATGCCCTCCTGTATTATTAAAAATTGCTTTTTCGTAGATCCTTTTCATTCTCTTTAAGTTTGTAGCTGTCGACTTTAATACTATGCTATTCTTTTCTATGTAGTTAGAAAGAGAGACCACCTAATTCTCCTGTGTCAGAGCGACTCTATTTCCTGTAAACTTAATATCTCCTATTGAGGACGATAGCAGAAACGAAAATCACAACAATGATAATAATATAGTTCTTCATGCGATAAGTTTACATTGTTCTATTCGCCCTTATGCCGCTGTTGTTCAGAAGTAAGTGGACTGCGAAGGACTAGATGTCCAGGCTGTTATGTGTTGTACTTGGTGGTTGCGGCTACTAGATCGACGAATCACAGCCCTCAAAACCTCAGCGCCATCCCTAAAATTGTTAAGCACTACCTCCACGCCCTTCACGTCACCAAAAACACCAAAACCAAGTACCCCGCCAGACCGTATTCACGATCATCCTTCGCACCCTCACTCACGCCCTCCCATCTTAGCCCCCAAGTCCTCCCAATCCTCCAACCACCCGAGAAGATGCCCCGCTCAGAAGAAGCAGAAACATTCTTCTTCGCCGTCTACTCCGCCGTCCAGGAGATTCCCCCGGGCAAGGTCACGACCTACGGGCACATTGCCCGGCTCATCGGAACCCGTGAGAGTCCCACCTCCACCCTCCCTCCACCTCACCTCATCCCAGTTCAACTCACCTCGCCTCCCCTCACCACCTGACCAATCGCCTCGAACCTCAAAAGCAACAATCTCAAAATCGCAATTTCAATCCAAATCCCGGCACTAACACACATTCTTCTTCACAGCCGAACGTCCCCGCCAGGTCGGCATCTGCCTCAAACACCTCCCAACAGACCCCTCCGCCCGCTTCAACAACGAAAACGTACCCTGGCAGCGCGTCATCAACGCCAAAGGCGCAATTTCACCTCGGTGAGAACCTCCCGTCCCCATCTCCATCCCGATCCCAATCCCATCTTGACCTTTCCTTACGTCCTCAAGTCCCCCACCTCTCATACTGTCCCATCTCTCCTTTCCCAAAACCTCTCGTCTTTAACTCAAACTAACCTCACCCATCACAGCTCCCAGCCCGCGGGCGCAAGAGGCCAAGCCGACGCCCTACGCGCCGAAGATGTCGAGGTCACGCAGACGGCCATGGGTGAGTTCGAGGTGGACTTCGACTCATACGGCTGGTTCCCTGATGTCCTCCCGTCCGAGGAGGGCGAGCAATAAGTCTTATGCCTGTCGATTGAGCCTCACCGAGGAAGACCCAGAAGACCAAAGGCATACATGACATCGAAAGATCACGAACCGACGAACGAGACACGAACTTCAAAATTCTTCTTATTCAACCGAGTCCATCCGGTTCGGCGCGCACTAGGATTAACCAAGGTATAAGATGTATGCTAGCCCCCCAGATCACTCCGTCTCAAGAAAAAAGTCTAACGAATGCCACCCAGGTTGTCCTTCCGACGTGACAACCCACGACCTCCGTCTCCCGTTCCTTTTTGTCCCTCGTGCCATCATCAGAGCACGTCGTTGGTCTTCGCTATTCGTAGACGACTTATGTAAAATGAAATAATTAAGATAAAACAGAAGAAGTGAAGGTTCAAAACACCTTGTCCATGACGCATGAGCAAAAGACGCGTAGTGGTATTGAGAAAGAGAAAAACGTCAAAAACCCTTGGTAGAACGACGCAAGCGCGAGCCGCCAGTGTGAGAAACTCCTGCCCAGTCTCTGGGTTTCGCCATGCGTAGGGGGAATCATCTTCGGCCAGCATAAACATTTCGCAGATGCAAGAATACAATGTCGCAAAGGGGGTAGTAGTAAGAGCCAGAGAAAAAGAATCAAACAACTCCCCTTCCCGACAAAAGAAACCACTTGTTTTTATGAAGAAAAAGAGTCCAGTCGCGCTCGGTCTCTTCGGGTAGGAAATCCCAAACAACAGGGCTTCGCCTAGAAGCAGTTGAGAGAGCCCTTCTTCTTCTTCTTGGAGAGAGCGTTCATGCGCTCCTCCAAGAGACGTTGCTGGGCCTCGGCAGCCTGTCTCTTCTTGCGCTCCTCCTCCACGGCGTGGAGACTCCAGCGGTTGTCCGGCTGTGGTGTCGGCGCGGGACGGTCCTTGAGCTCCTTGATCTCGGCCTCCAGATCCGTGCAGCGCTTGCGCCAGGCATCGCTGTCTGCCTTGACCTTGTTGGATTGGCGTTCGAGGTCCGTGAGAGCCTCCTCGAGGGTCTGAGTGAGCTGCTTCTCGGCTTGGAGATGCTTCTCGATGGTGCGGATGCGGGCCTCCTGGTCCTCTTGGATTTGGTTGACAGCGCCATGGTGGTCTTTGCTGGCGGGCCGGTTGCCCTGTGTAGGAGTGCTCGGCACTGTTCCGTTGGGACCGGCGTTGTTGGCGCCAGGAAGGGGCGGCAGAGGAATAGCCGGTGGGGGAGAGGGCAGAGAAGCGGCGGATGAGCTCTTGCGCAGAGGCGAGCTCATTGAGTTGGATCGCTGGACAGTGCCTGAGTTAGACATCTCGTCAAGCTTGGCCTGCGTCAAGTTAGCTAGGTCAAACGGCGTGGGAGAACAAGGATCGCATACCTGAAGAGCGGCGTACTCGGCCCTAAGAGACTCCAACTCAGACTCGGCCTTGAACTTAGCAGCCTGCGCATCCTCAATCTGAGCGTTGCGCTCGGTCTGCAGCGTGGACAGACGGTTGTTGGTCATCTGCACCTGATCAAAGTTGCTCTGAAGCTGATCCTCAAGTTCCTCCACGAGACGGGAGTTCTTCTTGTTCCTGTGCTCCAAGTCTGAAATCTTCTTACGGATAGCGGACAGCTGGTCGGGAAGAGGAGCAGGGCTTCTGATAGGCTCGCCCTCTGCGGTGAGCAAGTCAGTAAGGGTCGACTTGGCCTGCTCCAACTCCTTGAGGATGTTGTCATTGATGGTCGACAGCTCAGTGACATGCTTCTGAATCTCGCCCGACTTCTTCTGCTCCTCGGTCAGGGCCTTCTGGTCGGCGATGAGGTCCTCAATGCGCTCAGTGATCTTCTCGATGCTGACGTCTAGCCCAAGGGCGAATGCGACCTGGGTAGCAACCTTCATAAGGTCCTCGCGAGCGTCGTTGAGCTCACACTCCAGGAGTCTGACGTTCTCCGCGTGCTCATTCAGGAGAACAGCCACCTGCTCCTCATAGCCCTTCTGCTCCGATTGCTTCATCTCCTCGAGCTCCTTGGCGTGGTTCTCTTGCAACAGCTTCATGCCGTCTTGGTGGGTCTTGAGGGCCTGCTCGTGAGCGGCAATCTGGTTCTCCAGGTTCGAAATCAAGCTCTGTTGAGTCTTGGCTTGCGTCTCATGCAGGTCACGGGCCTTGATAGCTTCCTCCAACTCCGCCTTGGTAGCCTCGTGAACGGCTTCGAGCTCGGAGACCTTGCTTGCGTTGGCATCAATGGCCGCCTTGTACTCGTTGATCTCGTCGCGGAGGTTCTTGACAAGGGTCTCGTGCTTCTCCTCGATCTCCTTGACCTCGTCGTCGCTTCGTGTAGCAGACTGCTCGGCGGTCTTGGTGTTGAGAGCAGTAATCTCGGCCTCGAGCTCTTCGATTGTCTTCTTCATCTTGGCCTCCGTTTCTTGCATCGTGTCGAGGGCGGTCTGGTGCTTAGTCTGCCAGCTAGCCAGCTCGGTCTGGAGTTCAGTAATCTTCTTATCGTTCTCCTCGGTCGTTGGCACTCCTCTGGCTTGAACGTCGGAAATTTCTGTGGATGCTTCGGGAACGGCAGCAACAGCAGCGGCGGTGGCAGTTGCAAGCGCAGCTTCGTTCATTTGAGATGACGACTCGGTGTTCTCTGCAGGAATGTCCTTCACAGAAGTTCGCAAGCTCTCAAGCTCGGCCATCAACTTCTTTTCGCTAGCCTCGTGAGTCTCCCTCATCTCCCTCATTTGCTTCTCATTTGCCTCCAACTGGTTCTTCAGGTTGGAAACAACGGACATATCCATAGGAGAGGCCTTCAGACTGGAGCGTTCGCGGGTGAGACCAGAGATGATAGTCATCTTCGTCTCAATCTCCTTCTTGGTGGACGCAATATCTGCCTCGAGCTCCTGGATTCTCTCAGAACGAGCATGGAGTTCGTGCATAGCGGCGTTGAGGTTCAGCTCAAAGTTCTGCATAACATCGGGCTGCTCTTCGAAGTTTTCCGCGGCGATGTTACGAAGCGAAGCGAACGATCGGTGAGCGCGATCGATGATCATGACATTCTGGCTGGATTTGCGGCGGATGACGGGTTGTCCGCTTCGCGGCGAGGTAACCTCCAAGGCCTTGGCTTGTGCAACCTCCGTCTTGAGCTCTTCAAGCATATCGAGAGCCTCGTGGTGCTTCTGTTCAAGTTGAGTGTACTTCTCAGCCAGTTCCTTTTCGGCCTCCTCCTTCTCAGCCGCCAGCATCTTGAACCTCTCAACCTCTGTTGCGAGGAGGTCCTGGTGCATGAGATCTTCGGTCGAGAGATGCTCAGGATCGGACTCTCCCTCGGGCTTGGCTGTGGCTGTCTCCGCATCAGACGGGTCCGCGTTGGCCGGTGAATCCATGGCGGAGGACAACTCCGAAGACAATGACCGAGACGAGAACTGGCCATTCTCCTTCAAGTCGCTCGACCTTGCATCGGAGAAGAAGGAAGGCGGTCTGGTGAGATTGGGAGAAGTGACCGACATCATCGAGTCTCTGACCTTACGTTCAGGGTGTCGTGACTCGTCGATGGTGTCTTGAAGATCCGCGAGGGTGCGTAGTGCTTCCTCGTACTTGGCGTTCAACAAGTCAAACTCATTGATGGTCGTCTCATGCTCAACGCGCAGATCGAGAAGCTCCTGAGTGACGTTTTCGAGCTTGTCTTGGACGAACTTGGATTGAGCAGGGCTTTGTGGCGGGTACTCATGCTTGTCGGCGTTCAAGGTCTGCTCGTCAGCCTCCGGCGTCTTGACCCCATTGCTCTTCTCCCCGTCCGGTCCGCCCTTCTCGCCTGAGTCGACGGCCTTGCTCGCTGCTGCCTCCTCCTCGACATTTTCGGGGATGACGTCGCGGCTCATCCGGCTGACATGGGAGTGACTGCGAGAGTGATCGGCGATCTGTCGTCGTGCGAGACCATTGGGGCCCTCGGTCTCGGGTTCCGGGACCTTGCTGTCGCCTTGGATATGGTCCAGTTCGGTCAAGAGAGAATCCAACTTTCCGAGCGATCGTTGGCGTTCAATCACCTGCTCGAGTCGGTCAATCTCACGCTGCATCAGCTCAGCATCCTGGTCAGCCTCTGCAAGTCGCTCTTCCAGTGTCGAGATGTAGTCCTCGCAGGATGCCTCGTTCTCTCTAAGACGAGAAATTTCCTTGCGCAGTTCCACGATGATTGTCGCATTCTTCTCTTCGCCAGAAGTGTGACCGTCAAGCTTGTTCTCCAGGTCGTGGAGATAGTTTTCGGTGCTAGCCTCGCGATCCATGAGCTTTTGCAGGCGTGCTTGCAGTTGTGTATTAATCGTCTCGACGTAAGTGCACTTCGTCTCCTTCTCCAGCAGGTTGGCTTCGGTGTTCGACAATGTGCCGCGGGTACTTGACAGGGACTGCTCCAAGGTCTGGATGGTCTTCTCGTATTCCAACACAACCTGCTCGACGGCGGCGGCAAACGAGTTTGATCGGTTCAGTCGCTCTGTTGCAGTGTCGCCCAGTGACTCCTCAAGTTGATCGTTCTCGGCTTGCTCGTTGTCGCGGGCCTTGGCCATTTCTGCAATTAACTTCGCGTGACGTTGGCTAAGGGTCGTGTAGTTTTCCTGGGCGTCCAGCAGCTGGTTTTGCAGCTCGACTTCCCGCTCATTCTGTCGCTCGGACCTCTCACCTGCAGAGGCTGTGCGTCGCTCGCCCCCTCCCCGCTCAGCGCTACGGATTTGCTCCCGAAGGAAGGCCACCTCCGCCTTCAGACGATCAATCACGGCCTGCTTGTCACCTTCCTCGACTTGCTGGATCCGGGGCTTACTCTGGATAGCTCGGGCCCTCTGCGCATATTGGACGGTGTTTAGCGTCTCGCTCAGATGGAACTCGGCCGGCGTCACGCAAGCAATCATGTAAGTGATGGCATTCCCGCCAAGTGAGTCTTGGAGCAGACGGGTGAGCTTGGAGTCACGGTAGGAAACGTGCGATCCGGCTTGTCGCGAAGACAGTTGCGATATGACTTTGCCGAGCGCTGCCAGACCAGCGTTGATGGAGATACCTTCCTTGGCACGCTCCCCCTGGGCACCGGTGTTCTTGAGCCGCTCACTGCCGGCCAAATCAACGAAATGCAGCTTGCTGTCCGTTGTGACCCAGGTCTCGGATCCCGTCATAGCCTCGATCGGAACGGAGAATCGCTTGTCGGTACCATTTGAACCCTGCAGCCCGCTCTTCCGTTGCACCAAGTTGAGACTGAATACGGCGTGAGACCGGGAAGACCTAGCATTAATAGCCGTCGCATCTGTCTGTCGAAGGGTCGAGCCGAAATTCAATGCATTCATGAGGTCGTCTACTGAGTTTATCTCGACCTGTCGAAGACCGGTAAGAATGATGTTGCCTTTGACGTCTTCGCGAATGGTAACGTTGGTGCGCTCATGTTGTGGAACGTTGTCTGGTACTAGGAGATCTCGCAGCTGCTCATTGTAGATTTCGACGTAGGTGGCCTTCAAGGACCAATTTCTCTCTGACGGTAAGCTCGACGCTCCTTGGGCAGAATATCGGTGTGGTGTACGCAGCTGGGACATTGAGCCGCGGTTCGCCTGCTTCTTTGAAATGATTGGCCCGTCAAGCTTCTCGAACAGCGCTGTCGCCGCTCTGGGAATGACACCTGGAAAATCTCTGGTCAGCTGAAGATCTGTCGAAAAGACAATCGCCTCATGGTGTACGAGTTCGCGACATCGAGATGCGGTGCGACTTACCCATGACTTCGAGATCGCCCTGTTCGTTGGGCCCCGATGTGCCCATCGTGTACGACTTTCCAGCTCCCGATTGCCCGTACGCCAAAAGCGAGACATTGTAACCTTGGATAAAAGCATTGACGCAATCGCTCAGATACTCCCAGATTCCCTCTTGGTCTACATCAGAGCCAAAGACACGGTCAA
The DNA here is from genome assembly GCA_014705045.1 of Colletotrichum theobromicola. Lineage (NCBI taxonomy): Eukaryota > Fungi > Ascomycota > Sordariomycetes > Glomerellales > Glomerellaceae > Colletotrichum > Colletotrichum theobromicola. The sequence goes on along the minus strand of JABGLZ010000754.1, from coordinate 124,542 downwards.
ATACGAAAAGTTTCCTTCCTTGCGGGGAGTCGATTGCTATGTTGGTATCCGTTGTGACCTGGACCATGGATCGCTGAAATCGTTGGGGAATCAATTCGTAACCCGGGTCTGTGGGCTTGAGTGCTGGCCGGACGCGCACGGCTGCGTGGTAGAGATTCGGTGGTCAGTGGTGTGATGTTCTGTTTGCGGGAAAAAGGGGGGGTAGTCGACGCGACGTCGTCACAAGCACAACGGACGGCGATTCCGGCGGGAGGCCAAACTTACCAACTTTGACGGCGGTCCGGGCATCTTCGTCAGATGCTCTGCTACCACCGCCATGCTTGCTGGTCATGCTCAAGCGGCTATTACTTCTCGGTGACGGTCGCACCATGGCGCTCATCGGTCTTTGGGGTATGTGATTCCCGGGAGAGGCCGGCGGCGAGCTGGCCATGATGGGAAAGAGAAGAAGAAGGGCTTCGTACGGTCGGCGCGGGAGGAATTCGGTCCTCCTTGTATAAAGTTAGGCGCGAGGCCAGAAGGTTGAACGAACTGGGGGTGTCGGGATTGTGCAATCCCCCGGGCGAGACCCTGTATCTTTTGGCAGTATGAAGCACTGTTCAGAATCTGGTGCAGTTGTGCCGATGTCTCAAAAGTGTGATCGGATCGATGTGGGCGGTGGAATCAGGTGCGTGGAGAGTCCTAGTCGCGGGAACGTCGACTTCCATGCACTATTCTTATGCTTCGTTCGTATCGTGGTCGAGGGGACCCGGTATTCTGGTGGGAGTCGTTCGTGGGTTGATGAAGGAGCGGAAAAGGCTGCGTCTTCGGTGGCCTGGGCAGCGGGAGCGCAGCAGCGGCTTGATGAAGAAATGCAAACACAATCGTCATGCGGTCGAGAAGGAGAAAATAAAAATATAAACAAGAGAACGCAAGAGCTCGCAGTGACTGCTGTGGTTGCCGTTGCAGTGCGGAGCTGCTGTGCGTTGTCCAGCGTTGCTTGGGAGCGCGAGATTGTTGGAGATATTCGCAGGATAGGGTAGCCCGGGATAATTATCTGTTTTGTTGCGCGGCGTGCTGGGCCAGTCGAATTGGCTGGGGTGCGTAGGGGAAAGGGGGGGCGTGGACGGACGAGGGAGGGACAGAGACTGGGTTCGTTCGTTCACTCGCTGCGGGTGGTGGTGGTGGTGGTGCTGCTGCTGCTGCTGGCTTCGCTGTGATGTGCTGTGCTGTGCTATGCCGTGCTGTTGCTCCTATTGAGTCGGTTATGTGTGCTGGAGGTGAAGACGAGAAGAGATTAATGGATTGGATTGGCCTGGGCTGCAGCGGACTGGCGTGGTGGTGGTGGGTTAGCGTGGGCCAGCAAGCAGAGGCAGGGGGCGACCAGGGGAAAAGCCAACCGTGGGTGGTGTTTATTTCGAAAGGTCGACAGGCACAGTCTGCACAAGCGGAAAACGGAGAGGATGGGCGTGGGTTGTCGACCGGGGTGGGTGGATGCCTGGCAAATTAGAAGCGCGTCGGGGGTGGCTTCTGATTGGGGAGCGCGCAATGTGACGGATGCGCCCGTTCTCGCAGTCTGCGCAGTCGAGTCGTCTGCTGGGCCGATTTGGGGATGAAGGCAGCCTGAGAAAGAGGGTCTCCTGCTGTTCTGGGAGTCGCGCACGTCGTTTCGTTTGCGAAATATCCCGGGCGATCGTCACTGTCTCAAATGCCACGATGCCGTTTTGGAGAGAGTTGATGCCGGGGAAGAGTCAGTTTTGGTGGAGGAGGAGGAAGAGAAGTGAAGAGGCGGGAGCAATAGAGGAAGTGGAGGAGAGAAGGAGGCACCTCTGGAGACGGCGAGGTGAAGAGGAGAGAGAGAGAGAGAGAGAGAAAGAGAGCACCTGCGAGAGAGGCAGACGAACACCTTACCCAACCATGAAACAGATATGGAAGGAACAGCGGCAAGAGGCAAGCAAGAAAGGAGGAAAGAAGGACGAGGAGGAAGGGCAGGTATGAGGAGGGGAAGGAAGGAGCGACTACCTACAATACCTACCTACCCTGAGAGAAGAAGCATCAAAGGAGGCAGCAGCTGCGTCCAACAAACAAGACAAGCAGTCACATCGCAGCTCAATAGGAGTTGCAGTTGCAGTTGCAGTCGCTGTTGCAGGCGAGATGGTCAGACTTGCCTCGCCTGTTTGGCCACAAGCAATCAATCGTCAGTGCCATCCCGAAGGCTTGAGGCTTAAATCAGGACAATAAGGTCACGGAGTGCAGGTCATTATTGCATCCAATATCAGCTGTGGCCGAGGCATGAGAAGGGAGGCCATCGGCACAGAGTCTACCTATCCAAAATCTCAACCAGCACGGTGTTTACCACATTCCATCCCAGAGCCAACAAGACCATTCGAAGGCGAGTACGGATACAGAGTACGGATACCGTGAAAATGTCTACGATGTCTCCCGCATGCCGTGTAGGAACGCCCCGAATGGAAAGGCCAGAAAGGCGTGAGAAAACGGCCGAGAGTCCGGCGTTCACTTTAGCGATACAGGGTCAAGGGTCCAAGTCAGGGGTGGCCATGCTTTTGAGGGGACCGTGTTATCCAGCACCTCTCTCAGTCCAGTGGCTCCAGTCGGAATCCAGAGTGAGTCTGAACGAAGACTGAGCGACAAGAAGCAAGAGCCGGGAGCTTGATCTCATTTGACAGGAAGCACTGGCTCGAATGTCTAGGGGCAGTTGGTCGCCTATTGGAATTCCACTCATGGCGTAGGGAATCCCGGCAAACACGTTTTGATGAGGCCGTCTCCCTTTCAGTCGAGGCTAAGGGCCACCGCCGTCGACAAGGGCAAGCCCGATCAAGGCGGTCGACGACCAGGAACCTGGCTCCACGAGAAAGGTGCCGTTTGGCTGTGTTGGTGGTATTCCTCCAGGAATTCGCTGTCAGTCGAGTGGGAGCCGAAGCGTGACTGCAACGCAACGCAGCAGCAACAGTGTGGAGGGGGCCAAAATGGTAGAGAATATCGGTAACAACGAACAAGAATCAAGAAGAGAGAAAAAAAGATGATGGTGGGGCGTAACTGCACGGAAAAGAGGCCAAGCCACTTGGGCCCGATGTCCAGACCAGGGGAGCCTGGGGGAGGCTAAGCGGGGCATCCAGGTGCGTGCTAACCGAATGCGGTGTTAGCGAGTGACGACCCTCGTCCTGGCAGTCACCAGTTGAGCAGAAAACAGAAAGAACTGCACGACAGGCGACTGCCATCTGAGATGAGTTTTGGACCGGCAGCAGCGCAGGCACCACGAGACTGCGTGACTGCCCACCTTTCCTGCCTTTTTATCTGCAAGGCACAGGCACAGGCAGGCACGATCATTCGTGGTTTCCGCTATCAATTCGGGAACCAGTACCTACTTTACCAAGCAGGCACAGACTATTGCAGAAGGAAAGACCACGCCCAGCACGCACCGAGCAGTCACACCTACCTTACCAATGGAAAGTCACATCCAAGTCGCATCCACACCGGACGCAGGGACCACACTGCTGCCCTGCCCGCCCTGCCACCTGCCCACGCTGCCCTGCGAGATGCGGGTTGCCCACTGGCAACTGCCCACCGCCGACTGCACGCCTCACCTCAGTCAACAGTGTCCCGGTCCACCTGTTCACTTCACTGTGAGAGGGTCGCTGGTGGATGACTTCTCGGTCCTCGCAACCATCGATATGCCCCGTCGAAGCGACAACTGCTTCCCAGAAAAAAACAAGCAGCAACTTGACTGAAACAACAAACCACCACTCCCCATCCTTGTACCGGTACTTCGGTCCGCTTGCTCATCTTTCCTCGGCAGGACCCTTTTTTCTCCTCTCGGACATCTCACACCTCAGGATCCCGTATCTCGGGTCCTTCCTACAGGGCAGAAAAAGGATGGATTACGCCCAAGAAAAAATAGCTTCGCCGGGCTGACTGAGAGGTTGAAAAGAGGCCAAACTTTCATTTCTCGCCGCTTGACGCTCGAGTTCCCGACACACGCGCCTGTCGTATTATTGCGTTCTCGAGTCCAACATCTCAAATCGACGCGATACGGCGGTGATTAATCGCGTTCCAGCAACCTGAAGAGCGCAGAAAGGCCCCGTCCTCCTGCAGCTACGTGCGAAACCTCGTCAGATTTCTGCACCAACAATGCGCTGCATTTCTTTTTCCTTTCCATACGAACACATCGCCGAGGATCAAGGATTCGAAAGCACCGACGAAAAATGGATTGTTCAGCAGTTCGCCTGAGCTGGATTAAAGCTGCTTTGACGAATACGCATTCCGAACGACGCATCGCCCTCAGTCATCGTCCAGCGGCCATTTAGTCGTCAGCCAATGGCACTGCACCGACGGCGCACCCTGACGAGCCGGTCGCGAATATACTTCCGGCCGAGGTCCCGTCTCACCAGTCCTGCCGGCTTCTGAGACGTGACAGCCATGTACCGACCGTCCGTCCCGCTGCATACCCATTCGCACGCTACCTTACTTGTACGTATCCCGGAGGGAGCCACTCGACTGCCGTGGGAGAACCAGACTGGCGGGAGCAGTGCTCTGGACCCGAGACAAGAGCTGAGCTGGTCGAGCTGTCTGTTCGTCTTGCCGAAACTAGATAGAGAGGTCTAGGAGCTTGAGCTGCAACTTGAGCTGCAATTGAGCCGAGAGAAAATACGGATAGAGGCAAATGACGAAGTGGCCTCCGGCTCGGTGCCTCCAGCCGAATCTCGGATCGAATCGTCGTTTTCGCCCACCAGCGCCTCTGCTCTTGTTCCGAGACTCTAGTCAACGTCCGGGCAAGCCGGCAACATGGCTGCTGTCTACTCGGTACGGATGATTGGAATGCCAACGCCGGCTTCATTACACTCATGAATCATTCCGCGTCGAGCAGCAGCCCCAGGCGGACTCCATGATTCGTTCCCCAGACCCCCGACTCGTTGGCGATGGACAATCTAGACAATACCGGATCCGACTATCAACTCCCGTCTTGAGGCATTGATCGACCTTCCCGTCAATCTCACCCCAAACCTTATGCATCGTCGCCAACGCGCTCTCCCAGCGTGCCATCTCACTTCGGCCGCCGCCTGCATCGCCATCCTATCGTCCGTATCTCAATATCGGCCCACAACTGACGCTGCTCCATTGTGCCCAACTCTTTCCAAGAGCTGACAAACGTGCATTCGATCCTTCCAAGAAGAATCCTCCGAATTCTTGCAGCACATCGCCAGCCACTGCGAACTCAAAACTGTCCGCGTTCCACCGTGCGCACGTCTTCGATGTCGCCCTCCAGGGGGCATACGCAGGAAAAAGGGGTCTGCTGGCTCGCTTGCCAATCCCATCATCCCATCCAGACATTTATTTGGCCCCCCACGAGGTCTGAGACCTTGGAACCACGGATACGCACTTGGACTCTGGGAGAGATGCAAGAAAACAAGAAAAACGAGACACCCGAGTCCGACGACGAAGAGGACGGTCCGTGTCTGATCTTTAGCTGTCCTGCCTTACCGCCACTACCACTGCATCGCGGAAGAGAGCCCGGAGTCTTCCAGCATCCATCGCTTCTGTCACCAAACCCACCCGAGTTTGTCTGACCACAGTCCGCATTCGAATTTGGTTCTAGAATCACCTGGCCTGCAGGTCGCGAATCTCACACGCTTCCGTGCCGTCTGCAGCACCGGCTCGCGGGAGCTCCGCGCAGACGACCCTCAACTGTCGATAGACTTCATCCCGCTATCCCTGCGACGCTCTTGTTTGATTCCCATACCAACTCCACGTGCGTCCACTGCAAATACCAACGTTCATCCCTATCTTGGTGGGATATAACGCACAATTTGATATTGCCCCCAAAACCTCTCGCATCGCGGAAGTGTAGCATTCTGGTCCTGCGACCCAATTGCCTGCTCTGCATTGCCAACGGCTCGACTAGACTTCCTCCGTCGACGATTAAGCCACATTATCGCATAAATCATGACACACCCTACGGGGTTCACGAGAGTGATTTGGCTTTAAGAACGCCAGGAGATCCTGATACCATCAATCCCAAAAGGTTGCACATCCCCAGCTAGGCCCAGCGGATTGCTCTCCCCGTCCGCATGAGCACAAGCCAGCGGCCTGCTCGTTCACCTGCTGCTGTGGTGGTGGTAGTGGTGGCGGCGAACCACGAACCGTCGCACTCTTTTCTTAGCTGCAGGTTCACGCACGGCACGCAGGGTCATGGTGGCTTGCCGCCGTCTCTTCTCCTCCTCGCCCCGCCGTTCTCAACTGCTCCCGCAATTGAACACAGCGGTTCATGTTTCACCATGCGCCGCCCATCTCATCACCATTCACTCACTTACATTCCTCGCCAAATCCCCTCGCAATTGGATAGCCTTTCGGGATGACTGATCCACCGGTAAGCCAAATCGGTCCTGCCCTTCCCGCTGTCCGTTCCCGTCATCCTGCGCGCCGGACGAACCAAAGATAGCAGCAAGACTTTAGTTGCGTCATATTACGAGTTCGAACTCTGCGTCTTGGAAGAAGCCACGGCAGGTTTTGTGAAACCACTTGATGACATTTGAGATCTTGTCAAACCGACGAGCCGCAGCAGAACCAAAGGGAAGGCCCGTCTGTTCCGAACTCGGTTGGAGCCGTTTTTTCCGTGGCATTGCGTATGCAGATACAACATAGCTCCTGCAGCTTGCAGTGGTTTGACGTCGGCAAATGGTACGCAAGTCTGCACGCGGGTACACCGTTTCTTGCTTTGCGTCTGATCTAGCTGCCATCACGCAGGAGGAACAGGTATCGGAGAATTTGATTATCAATCGGCTCTCAGCTGGCGTGTCGTTCATCGCGTCCGCCATCAGCAACCGGGCGAGCCCTTTTTGAGTGGCGGCAACATCAGACAACTGTCAGCAGTTCGTGATCTTGCATCCGTTAGATATTCTGCTGGCATTCATTGAACGTCAATCACTAGTCCCCTGGGACTTCCAACCTCACCCCATTCTGCTTCTTGCATAGAGAAGCGAGTCCGCGCATCATCACAGCCTCGAATGACGATACTATGTGTCTAACGCGCCCGACAAACACGGCTTCTGCGGCGACTGAGGCCATTCTACCCTGCAAGTCCGGAGGTAGACGCACGGAAGATGCTGATTTTCGCCTTCCGGTCCTTTGGAAGCTTGTCTACTGACGCTCAAGGGTGTACCCTGATTGGGTTTTGCCTTGCTATCGCCGCATGGTGTAAAACTGCAGTTCAATGACATTGCTCAACCTTATTATCTGTCGCTTCCTGGTCTGAGTGTTCTCGACTCGGAACTTCCGATTCCTTCAATTACACTGACTCTCATCATGCGTCAACCTCGGTCATGCGAACCGATAACGAACTGTCTCAACACATCGTAATTGTCGTCTGACGTCCTGATTGTGATTCAACCAGGGTGAAATGCAGTTTTCGTGATCAACATCGCTCTCATTGCGGCACTATAAATGATTCTATGGGTATCAACTCGTGTCTGCTCAAAGGCAAGCGGCCGTAATTCCGTCAAAATACACCAATTTGTCGAGCCAGCTCTCAGTCGCCGTCGAATATACGGTCAGGTCGTTCCGGGTCCGGCACGGGCGACATCCCATTCTTCCCCTCTCTCCCCGCCGCCATGCCCTTCGTCGTAGTGTTCGTATCCGACGTCACAAGTCCCTTTGTGAAACTCCCCGGTTGATCGCTCAGGTGGTGACAATCGCACGAGTTCATCTTTGTGAACGCCAGCAACTTGTTCAGCACCATAAACTCGACCTTGAGCTTGATGCTGTACACCAACGGCTTGCTCGTCGTCTGGAACACAAAGTTGTTCGTGTACTCCAGCACGACCAGCCCAACATCCAGCAGGAACACCAGCACGAAGAGACTTAGCAGGTACCACGATATCAGCCGCGCGGAGCGCGTCTTGAACGCGAACAGCGGCCGCAGGTTATACCACCCCTGCCGCGCGAAGATCCCCGTCAGGAACGTCTCCTGCAGCGTGAAGACGACGATGGACACCTTCTCGTACACGCCGTAGCGCTCGATCCAGTCCGCCTGCGCGTCGCGCGGCGTCGCCCAGCAGAGCACCCACAGCACCGCCATGGGGATGTGTATCGCGCAGCCGTCGGTGACGATGAGCGCCAGCACGAGGCGGATCCAGGTGCGGTTGTAGACGACGAGGTGCAGCCGCGACCAGAGCACGACGGACTGGCCGGTGACCATGGCGCACCAGGCGGCGACGGCGAAGGCGCCCGGGACGACGGTGCCGCTGCGCCGGAGGTAGCGCACGAGGGAGACGATGGCGTGCACGAAGATGCCGCTGTTGGCGACGATCATGGACCAGAAGTAGCGGCCGCGGCGCTGGCGGAAGGTGGTGAAGATGAGGACATAGATCTCGACGGCGTTGTAGATGCCCGCGGTCGCGAGGGCGGTGATGGCCATGGCCTCTTCGCGGGAGAGGTCGACGGAGCCTTTGATGTTTTCTGCCATTGTTGTCTTTGCCCGAGCGGGGCGGCGCGGCGGAAGGCGGCGGCGGCCCCGCGATGGGTTGCGGGTGTGTGGTGTGTGGAGCTTGAGATGCGGATGGCTCCGGCGGGATTGTTCGGACGTGATGATTCTCTTCGTCGAATGGTTTGTTGGATTTATGTGGTTTGGCTCTCGTTGCCGCTCACCCCCCTTCTTGGAGGACTGACATGCGGCTCAGGTATTTAATGCCGTCGTGAAGGATATGTACCCAACGCAGCCTACCAAGAATCTTGGGCTTCGGTTTCATAAACAGCCCATCGGGTGGGATATAACGGAAGCTTCCACAAATGGCCGGCGCTCCTTTGCGAGAGAGAGAGAGAAAGTGGAGAGAACGAATGCAGGGCAGAATAGTTCCCACGGGGTGACCCGTTCCCATCCTATAAGGGAGGGCAAAGGCCCCAGAGGAGGTTTTTCCCGCCCATCTGTCCCTGGCACGGGGGGGCAGGGTTGCTGTTCTTTCACGACGTTCGGTTTTCGGTAAGGCATTAGTCGGAATTTAGGTTTTGCAAGATTCAGCTTGTTGAAACGCTATTTGGAAAGCGGCGTCGTGTACGATACGCTCATACCAGCGATTGATGTGCCAAATTCCCAGAGAATCTTGAGAAACAAGCCTCGGTGTGATGCTGGTCAATGACTCGTCAGGTTGGCCCAAGGCGGTAAGCTGGACCTCTCATCTTCCCAGTACGCAGCAGCAGAGTTTCGATGGTCTTTGCTCGGGAGCCAATGGGACTCAAGGATGGAGGGGTTGGAAGCTGGGATGATGTTGGTTGATGGGGTAGGAATCCCGCGGGGAGAAGGGGAATAGTTTGGCGGGACTGGATGATTTATGAAGTCGGGCTGGTAACCTAATTCGTGGCCAATTAGTTCAGACTCGTCACTTGTGACGGAACTCAGTAGCCGACGTCTACGGGGAACCGGGAGCTTAAGTAGGATGCGATTGGGGACTTTGTTGCCCGCGGTGACTAGGAAGTGGTGATGGGCGCCGGTTTAACCGCCGTTGGTTGATGTCATAAAGCTTCATACCTACAAGTGATTGAACTGTAGCCGGAAAACCGCCATGAAGCTTCGGATTCAGGATGTCGGGCGGGGCTTGCAGTCGGCGCGGGGAATCCGGGGTGGGGGCTCTTCCTTCGGGTGACGGTGGGTCAGGTCCCAGGTCGCTCGAGGTCCGTTGCCGCAACTGAATCACTCCAGAACATGGGCGAAGTCGAGAAGCTTAAAAGGTGCCTGGGCTAAGCAATTCTGCTGGAGATCCCAGCCGCCGCGGCCACCGCGGCCCGCCTCCGCATTTCTGCTTCCGCCTCTTTCGGTGATATCTGCCCGGTACGGACCACGCTCCGAGGTCGAAAGGGGATGCCAAGCCCCGTTGGTGAGGCCAAATTCGCAACAGCAAGGGGTAGATATTCTCCTAGACCGTGCTTGACAAACTCCAACCTTCATATGGTGCATTCATATGCTTTCAGTAATCCGTAATCTTTTTCACTGATCATCAAATACTACTTTAGTTCTGGCGCTTCTCAAGTTCGGCATACAAAATGGGCATCTGGGGCGCGTCTGTCTCGTCGCCATCCTCCGCGACCTCCTCCTGTAATGACCAAGACTTCCTTCCCGGGAATGAGAATCCGGACGTCGAAGAAGATCCCACATACACGAAGCAAGCACTCGCCTCGCAAATATCCAACAACATCGTCCCAGATATGCACGACGCCGGCCCCAAGCCGTACTGCATCTGGTACTACCTCGGCAGCGAAGACACCTACAGACGACTGGCCCGCCGCTTTCCAGAGATGCGGTACCACGTCGGCCGGGCCTGCGCAGCGGCGGGGTACTCCAAGCTCTACTTTGAGCTCGACCTGCTCCCGGACATCTCCATCGCTGAGGAGGCGCGCGATGCGCGGGACGCGAGGGCACCTGACGTTGACGTTGCAGGTGCAGATGCGATTTTCAATGCGATAGTGAAAGAGCCTGTGAGGTATGCTGTTATGGACGACTACACCTGCACCGTCAATCTTGAGAATCCGGAGAGGAGGATCGGGGTGGGGTTGAATGGGGATACGGCGGTGAGATCGGGGCTGTTTGCGGACGTGAAGAAGCTGACGCCGGCGGATTGGAGCCAGGGCTTGATGTGGTTCGACATTACTGGCGAGGGTGTCGGGCTGAATCCTGGTATGGCGAGGTTGCCGCGGGAGTTTGCGTGGTTGCTGTATGAGCCGTTGCCTGTGGACCTGCCGACTGTGAGAAAGGATGTGTTGATTCTGATGGCTGCTTGGGAAGGGGATGTTGATCGCTATGTGAGGCTAAGAAGGCCTGCCCCTGCAGATAAGAGAGAATCTTTGGCGGTGATGAGGGGCATCCATCATAGCACGACGTTTGCAAAGTGGTGGGCGGTTCATGAGGAGGAGATGGGCAGGATGGGATGTTTTGGGAGAAAGATTCGAAGAGCCGTTACAGCAAGGTTCATGATGGATAACGATCTTTCTCGGGTTGAAGTTGGAGCGGTGGATCAAGAAGACGTGCCAGATCTGATTTGGCACCCAAAGATTCCCGAAGAAAACACCTTGAGAGAACTTCTTGTCCGGCGGCCAGATGCCAAGGTCCAGGTCATCATGGCCGCTATCGCGGGACAATATAGAGGGACGTACTCGGAGTTAAAGCCCCGTTTCTCGGATAAGGATCTTCAGCGCCAAGCTGTGGATTGGGGTTTTGATCTTACGCTGCCCAAGAATGATGACTCTGGCTTCCCGCGGATACGACTTGGTTCTCGCTGCCAAAAAGGCTCGAGTGATCTACCGGGTGACCTAGACAGCAACTTCTGGTTCGAAGACGGAAGTGGTCAGTACGGATACGCCTGGGAAAGGGGATACAGCAGGATTACCGAGGAGATGGCAAAATGGGAACTGTATGTCTGTGCCTCAGACAGACTGAGAGAGCAAGCATCACAAACAGGGGCCACCGAGCTTTACTCGGAGTGGAATAGTATTGATGCTTGGAAGGCTGCTCTCCCTTGGAATCAGACAGACGCAGGCAAGAAGAGCAGTGAATAACGGATGTCCACTTGGATAGTCTTGCTACCTCAAGAAGGAAAGAAGAAAGGAAACGAAAGACGATATTGTCAAGGAGTTCAAGGTCGGTTGCATGCTATGAAGTGAGTAGGTATGCTTATCTTTCATAAACGGTAATCATTGACTTTCGTAGATCATAGTTCAGACACAGCTCGGTACGCGTTTGGTCAGGAGCTTCGTGCAGCAGAAGAAGTTTAAGTTGTGTGATGACAACACCCGAAGACCAGACGAACCCCTGCATCGCGCAGAGTTGGCAACCTGCATTGTAACCTTGCCATGGGTCTTTCATACGACTCGTTACAAATAAGCGTTTACTAGCGCATCTATGGATTGGGATGGTGTTGTGTGTCTTGACAATTCTTTCGGCAGTCTCGTATTGCTTCCGCGGACTGATGCAATATTTTGAAAGTTGCCAGCAGCTGCGAGGCTCGTCAACGCCTTAATAAACAGTTTAGTCTCGTACCTGATCGCTCTCGGGCTTTGTTGCTCTATCAGGCAAAATGTCAAGTGGAGACAATGATGGCGGCAAACGGGCTTAAATCAAGTTTAGTCCAGATTCTCGCTGACACCTACTCCAGATTACGTCCAAAGTCTGAGAGTCATATTTCCAAGCTGGGATGCACTTGGTTCCTACATATAGGCCTTCCTACTCAGTGCACGAGACGGAGATCAAGGGCCACGATCAAGGTCAAATTCTCAAGACTAGGCTATTAGAACACTTTACTGTCAACAACGGCTGGGTATCCAAGGTTTGAATTTCTACGAGTTTTTACAGGAGTTTGTATATGGTTACAAAATAGATACAGTCTAGAACGACGGTCTAGAGAGCGGTCGACTTTTCAAGCCCACTTCCACCTCGACTGAGCGGAGCGTTTCTTGTTGGGTTGACTAGCAACCCAGGCTCAACATAGGTGTCCAAGAGTTTGCGCCAACATGACATGAGTACGTTGTTCGAAAAGGTTGCAATGTCAAAGTCGGACGCGGATTTCTTTTAGATGGTGCAGAAGACAGTGACACCGCCCTCAGCAGCTCCGTTCTGCGTCATCTGGATGTAGGTCGCAGGAGGGGAGCTGCTACCGGCGGGGCAGTTCCATTGGTTCTTGAACTGAGCAGGTGGGGGTGTGTTGTTGATCTCTGAGGCTCTCTTTCCGTCGCAGTATGTGTTTCTGTTGGCCTGTCGGCACGGGTTGGGGCAGGTCTCGTCGCATGATTGAGGTTGCGCTACGGGCTGGGGCATGGCAAAGGCGACAGAAGCCGCGGAGAGAAGAATGAGTGAGAGCTGCATATTGAGTATTAAAAAGAATGAAGGTGATGCTGAAAATGCTGGCGATGTTTAGACTGAAAGCGAGAGTTGAGAGACGAATAGAGCCAGTGGGTAACAGTCTCTATCGGCGATTAGAACTCATTTATACCTGTAATGGTTTGGTATTAATATTAGTGTCGTCTATCCAAATTTTACAACCGGATACCAAGATGAACACAGCATCGTTGACGAGTCAGTCAACCCATGGCCAATCAATCTGTCACTCCGTCTGAAGCTACGGACAGGCACACAGCCACGATTAATATTTTAAGCATCATTCGCAGTCTGTGCATGAGCTAATATTTTCCGTCTTTCCCGAAAGACCCAGCAGAACGGACCTGGGGTTAACGATAGCCCACTGCAAAAGAATCTGGGGAATCCCGAAGCCCAGGTGGGACTATAGGCCTATCACCCCCTTGATGTAGAGGACGAACCGAAGGATGTCTGGGGCGGTAGCTCTTGTTCATCCAAGTTCTGTCGGTATGTGTCTTTACAAAAGACCATAATATAGCTGATTCCACCCAACATGAAGCTTTGCTTGGCTCTGTAGAGTTCGTCTGATAGAGTTACAGACTATATTAAAGGTCCTTGTTTCTGGTCCGGTCCAAACTCGATCAGCTTTCCCATGACTCGCCCAACGGGCTGAGGAGTCATGACAGGATGCTACGACTCTGGAGAAACCTGACTCGGCCCCGGCGCGATTACGGATAGATCCCGCGCGGGATCAATTCGGAAGCCGAACTTCTAAGGCGGGCTCTAACAAGCATTCGTAGGGCTGCATTGTCGCGTGCACTATGATGTGTAGTACGCAATGAAGTTCGTTGCTTAATATTAGAAGACGATTGCTATATCACAGGCATCGATTTCTTGCACAAGCTTACCAACGGATGAAAATAAGCATCCGCACTCAAATTCTGGCCTTGCGATCGCCATGGAAAGTATTCATCCAGCGGAACAAGCAAAATCGAAAAGTCCGGACTACCTGCGGTGGAGACATTGTAGATGTTGCGCCGGCGGCGACTTTGCGGGGGCTATGATAAGTGTTG